>JAQZBX010051234.1:8790-19533 GCA_029593785.1 Cabassous unicinctus | reverse complement strand
ACTCAGGCTAGCGAAAAAGAAGTTAATTTCAACCACAACGAGTGCCTTTTCCCTCAGGAACATTGTGTTATCTCCAAAACATTTTTTTAAAAGTATATGTTTTAAGAGTTTTATTTCTAGATCAATATTTTCTGAGAAGGAAAGAAAGTACAATTTAGGAGAAACCAAAACAGACACGGTTTAAACTCTCACTGCCGACCCTCTCCTCCAGCCACCAAAATGTAGTGTTGAGAGAGTGTGCAGGCCTATATTTCTCATTCATTTCTTGGTGCCAGCTGTGTTCTCTGCATCAACCCGTTCATTTCTCAAGAGCCATCTGAAACAGCCCGATTAAATACTTTATCAGAGATTAAGGAACTGGCTTGGAGGAAGAGTATTTTTAAGGTAAGTCTTTGGCAGCAAAATAACTTCCCAAATCAATTGCTTATAACAACGAAGATTTATTTCTTGCAAAAGTCACATGTGGCAGTGTGTTGGCTCTAGATTCAGAAGGAACAGCTCACCTGGGGACACGGTGACCTCTTGGCAAAGGGGAAAGAGCCAGAGACCCTAAAAGAACAGCTCTTAACATTTCAGCCCAGAAATGGCCGTCGAGGACACCTGCGCTCACATTTCACTGGCTAAGGCAAGACGCATGGCCAAGCCCCATGTCCATGGGACCGTGGGATTCCGCCCACAGGCAGGTGCTACCAGCTGCGTGCTGGCAGCTCTGTGTAGGCTTCTTACGGGGAAGGGGAAAAGAGTAATGGCAGCTGCCACAGGGCCAGCCACGGGGGACTTGCATTTGAAGCAGGGCTCTTGGGCTCCATGTGTCCCCTGTCTTTCCACTATACTGCATTCTGCCTTGCACCTGGGCTTGGCCCCATCTGGTTGGAGCTCTGATCTCAGAACTGTGTCTCTGTCCCTGGCCTTTGGCTGGGGTTCTGCTCCACACTGTAAAGGCCGCTTGGTTCTGCCGTGCTCCCACCTGCAAAGGACCACCCCTGGACTGTGTCTGGAAGACCCAATTAAATCCACTGGCATAGAGATCCCAACTCAAACCCAGTTCATGCCCACGTTCATTTGGGTTGTTGACTTTCCCCTGCTCTGGGTCAGTCTCTCCAGCCTTGATGCTAACCCTTCCCATCTTCCAATTCTCCATCACTGCACAACGTGGTCCTAACATACTTTATGGACAAGTGGCAAAGAGGGAAAAGAAAAGAGGGTTTCTGCCACCAAAGACATCTCCCTAGTCGCCCCACAAAGGGACCTGTGCTGGGGAGGGACCCGTCCCCAGCCCTCATGGGTGGCGGAGGGGCGTGGGAGCTCCTTTCTAGTTCTGCCCTGTTTGTGCTTGTTCTTTTCCACATTGAATCAACGAGCGTCAGTTTTATGGGCTGGAACATTGGCATCTGTGCAAACACATTTTCTAAGTAATAATAACCAGCCAAAGCAGTTTGCCCAAAAACAGTGGTGTTCAACTGGCAAAATCAGCTTCTGGCATCTGAGGCAGGTGCGGCTCTAAGGGGTCGTGGAAATTTTACTCTGACCCAACTCAACAACCAAAAGGTAATCAGAGAAAAATAAAGAAGCAGAAAAACTAAAACAAACAGGATTTATTTAAAAAGTAGAAAGGCAATTTAGATGGTCCAGAAGTAAAGAAAACAGAAGAGGCCAAACATACTCTGCCTTACTATTTTGGCTATTACTATTTTTAAATGTTGCTTATAAAATCTAAGTGATGGTTTACATACACGTTGGTATCCAGTTGTTGGTTTTTGTTTTTTGTTTACCATTATCTTATCTGATAAATGTCTTTCAAAATGGTTGTTATTGATGGCTGAATACTTTCCCAATTACTGAGAGATTTGTAGGTATGCTAAAATTAAATAACTTATTCAGCCAGCCCCCTTCCTGCTGAACAGTGAGATGGCTTTTATTTTATATTTTTTCAATTGTAAGTAACACTGTTCTGAACATATTTGTACGTTCATCTTTGTGCGTCAATAGAGCTTGTAGCTAGCCGCTTCGTTTAGGCAATGAAGCTAGCTTCCTGGTAGTAGGAGCAAAAAATGGTGCTGAAATTTATAAGAAACCCAAGAGCTGTTCTGGGATCTGTAGTAGAGACATCCCTTCGGAGGCTTCCAGCACAGTGCCTGCAGCCTCCAGTGGGGCGTGGTAAGAAAGCATGACTTGGTTGAAAGTTTCTTTCATATTTCTTGGTATTCTGACTTATTTGGGGGATAAATACCTGAGGAAATTCCCCCTCAGGTATCAAAATGTGAAAAATAACAGCCCCTTCCTGAAGAACTTGTTGCCTTCATTTTATGGACAGCTTTTATTTTCCCGAGGTTATGAAGCCTGTAAACTGGTGGTGTGCTCTTGGCTGCGGCTGTGAGGGAGCTGGCACAACGGGAGCTCACCTGTAGCAAATGTTTAGGATGGTTTGTTGTACATTTCTCTGCTAAGCTCGCCTTTAACTTTCTCTCCAGTAGGCTGTTGCTATTTAAAACGATGTTTATAAAGAGTCCTTACTAATGGGTAAAGAAGCTGAATGCCCTCTACACAAAACAGCATAGAGAAATGAAAAGAAAGGTGTCTGGAATTCAAAGTGAAGGCTTGGGGTTTGGAGGTTATGGTTAACATTTTCCAAGTTAGCTCCTGAGTATCTTAAAAAGCACTCTACATTTTCTGTAATGAGCATACATTCCTTTTCCAACACGGGGGTGGGGAAACCATTAACTTTGGAAACCAAAAAGGAAATGCGAGTGAAGACTGCACTGCACACAGGGCCTGGCTGTTTAATGGCACGGGGAACCTGGAAACAGAAGCGTAAGCACTGGCACAATTTAATAATTTGCTCATCACTGCTGTTAAGTTACGCTTTAGCTGTTTTGTCTACAAAGCATTGTCACTCCTTTATGCAGCTAATGTAACCGCATTAACACTATTTACACAATGCCCATAAATACTCCTAGTGCCCGTGGTTTGTTTTCGTCTGTTCACTCCATGAACCCTTGTAGCTACTCCAGAAACCCGGCTTTGTGGGATGCCAAAATCTGAAGAAAGGCAGAAAAAGTCTTCCCTGATTGCCTTTTTTCCTTACCTCTTCCACTCCCCTCTGTCCTTTTAGGGCATTTCCTGGGTGTTGATTTCTCATTTTGACAGATGCTAAAAGCATCATGAAAACGCAATTTCCCCAGGCCTACTTCAAACATGTTTGGGCATTGGGAGAGCAATGCTTCCTACTGGTGAGCACTGTTTACCCAGTAGTTTCAATGCTCTAAATAACCTGTGAACCTACACGAAGGTAAATTCAAATGATTAATGATGCCGTTTCACAAAAGCAGTTGTCCATTGGAAACACGATCAAGATCTGAGGTTTTAAGTATACCCTCCGTGAAAATTAGGTCCCTGAAATTAGATTAACCACCTCTCTCATCCGTCCTACTCAGGGTTAGCAGATAAAATATAGGATGCCCAGTGAAACTGGAATTTTGAGAAAAAATAAACTTTTAATATAAGTATGCCCCCAAATATTGCATCCCACCTTCTCCAGCCAGCAAAGCATTTCTTTCACCTCCAGGTAGAATGGCCGCTCTATTGAAAGAAAATCTTGGTCTGTGCTATGTTGCCATAGCAATGTAGACGAGATCAGATTTGGCAGTCTGGATGACGTAGCCCATTCGATGCTCTTCTTTAAGAACAGGACAATTTTTGCTCTTTTGAGGCTGCTTTGGAGCCCGAAGAGAGACGCCTAACACACTTTATCCCATGGGATGTTCTCATCTCTAATGTGGATTGCTTTACCTTCTACAAAAAGTTCCTAGAGCAAGATGGACAAGCAGCAGAAGGGACAGGAGAGGAAGCAGCAAAGAGGGAAGAGCTGCAGCTTGTGGCCCCACGCCTCAATGTAATGTTTTGTAAAGTTACTAAACCCACCGTATTTTATGTAACCAGTGCAGTGGCATCATTTGTCATCTGTGTGTGAGGGAGGGAACAGAAGCAGCTCACACAGAGTCACAGGCACTTGAGACAGAAGAGACCTTGAGAAAGGAAATCCTGGGATTTGCAGAAATGGTGGAAGCCTAGCCGGCCCTACTGGTGTCTGAATTACAATCCTGAGTGGACCAGCTCTGCACTGGGGATCGATGGCCCTGACCCGTCTCTCCCACCTGCCTGCTTTATGACCTTGGCCAAATAACTTTCTACTTCTCGGATTCCACACCTTTAAAAGAAAACATTTGACACCTGCATCCAGGTTTGCCCTGAGGATTAAACAAGGCTTGGAGGCCATGCACCCTGCGCCTACAAAGTCTTTGGAAAATGCTGGTTTTCCTTTTCCTCTTAAACCCATTATTTCCACGAGATGAATGTGCTAGAAAAAAGTTCTTACAGTTGAACAACTAATACACACAAACCCTGTGGGAAGCCGCCCCAGCTTGCTTCCTCCTCGTTTTCAAGCTACAGAGGAGAGGAAAGAAGAGCAAGCTGAAGTCGCAGGAGCGGGGCGAGCCACCCAGGCGGGTGAAGCTGCTTTCTGCATACCTGCAGCCCCCATTGCTACACACACACACCTGGGTCATCCATCTTCCAAAACTACCTTTTTAGGCGGTTGAGTAGTTTGAAATTATTCATAGTTACTCTCATCCCTATTTTTGTGCATAATTGACTGATCCAGCAAAGAAAGACTTGCTGTTTTTCAGCTTCTTGAACGCTCCAAAACAAAACCAAAAAAAAAAAAAAAACAACCTAGCTTTTACTACGTTTTACCGAGAAACATCAATGTGTTTGCAATAAAGACTTCCTTAGGGTTATCAGTTAAGCTCTTTGCCTTATCTAAAGCGGCATTAGTCACCAGTTCCCCAGAGAGGCCCAGCAACAGAAATTCAGTTTCCACTGTGGTTGTCCGGACTGCTCTCTGGGCTTGGAGAAGTTTCCATCCAACCACAGTCTTAATCCGAATGCGGAACTACAGGGTGACTGGGAGGTCTTGCCTTGGTGAGGCAGGCACCGTCTGCTTTCAAACCCCGCCTGACAAGCGAAGATGGAGTGGCCAGGGCCGATCTGATAGCACTTATCAGAGGTTCCACTGAGAGCCGCCTGCAGTCGCCAGATGCTGAGAGGTGCGGGAAACGGTTCAGGGTGAGCTCTGAGCTCTCCCAAAGCGGAATGGCCTTCCGGAGGCCAGTGGCAGCCTGATCCTATCCCCTGGGAACTACGGGAAGAGAACGTGTCCCTTGTCCTTCTGCATTGCCTGCACAGTCTTGTGGGAACCTGCGAGTAAACCCCTCCTCATGCCTAAAGGGAGCAAGGGATGAATTGTACACCTCAGGTCTGATTCAAGGAAGAAATGATTTGGGCAGTGGGATTAAAGCATTTTATCAATCCTAAAAGCGGCATTTCAGGCTGCCTTCAGATAGGAGCTCTCCATCAGCAGAGAATGAGCCCACGATCAGGAAACAGAGGCGCAGGCCGCTGATGGTGTGCCCAGTGGCTCAGGTCAGAAACAATGATCCTCTTGGCTCATTAAAACAAGTAACAAATGGCTAATTGCTTCCACAATTAGCCAAGTACTGGCTCAGTTACTTGTGCCTGAGAGCAAGGGAATATTAAGAGGGGCTGGCAACAATAGAAGTAGAATTAAAATTCTGTCCTGAATAGATGGTACACCATTTTATTTTTTATTCCTTTCTTTTTTTGTGGGAGATTGGGCAAGGAGACTCCTATGCTATTTTCAAAATGTCAAGTACAGTGATTCATGGTGAAGAAAATGCACAATATTACAGAAGATCTATGGTCTGTTTCAACAGAATCCATGTTATCATGAAAAGCCCAGGAGAGGAAAAGGGGGGGAGGGGAAGCAGACAGCCACCACGTACGCAGCACAGCATTCTCCCCTATCTGGAAGTTTCCTGAGGCCCCGCCTGGCTTCTCTGGGGCCATAGACCAGAGCCTTGCGAGGACCGTCTCTGCTGGCAACCACCCCCGCGTGACATCAGGAATGTGGGCAGAGCGTGACGAGGAAGGTCTCGGCAACTGCTTGCCTTCTGAAATGGCTCATCTGAGGAACCTCTGGCCTCCTGCCTGAGCTTCACCATCTTCCTTTTATTCTTCTGCATTGGCGTCTAGCTTACTTTTCTGTTTTCCCAGATTTGCTAAGGACCCCCATTGCACTGGTCAGTCTCAGGCGGTAAAGCGGCCCAGCCAAGGGGCAGCCTGCACTGAGGAGCACAGGCGGGTTCAAGCCCTCTGCCTTTTGGCATGACACAGTTGAGAGCAAGCAAACAAAACGGAAAGGATGCTAGCAAACATAGCTACAAGACGAGAGAATATCGCATTTTAAAGAGAGAAAGGAAAGAAAGAGAGAGGAGGGAAGGAAGGAAGGAAGGGAGGAAGGAAGGAAGGAAGGAAGGAAGGGAGAGAAAGAGAGAGGAGGGCGGTGGAGGGGAGGGAAAGCGGAGAGGCTGCTGTTTGAAGGGTGATCTGGAGGCGGCTCCAGGTCCTCTGCGGTGCCCCATCCTGCTTTTCTGCATTCCCCACCTTCCACCTGTCCGCAGAGCTGATTGATAAATCTATGCTAATATATTATTGGTTGATGAAAGGTTGAACTATTACTCATCCCTCAAGTATTTACATTTTTTAAATGGGTGCTTGAAAAGTGTCCTGATCGTCTCCCCCAAAGAAGTTGGCGATCGCAGGCATTTTCGACAATCCAGTCCTTTGCTAGTGTCTCAACTTCAGGAACATATGAAGAAAATAACAGCATAAATATTGGATTTGTGCCGACATATTATTTCTGGGTTTTGTATTTCATGTCACTTTTATATTCAGGAAATGCATTGTGTAAAATGCATAATTAGGTGTGATTTAATTTTTACACCTTTGTAAAAGTTTTCACAGGCAATTTTTCCCCCATTCATATTTGTTTGAAGAATCCATCTTGCTCCACAATGGTTTAAATTTTTCAGTCTTACTTTGGCAACTGAGAAACCCATTGAGCTTTTCAAGAGGCATCTTTGCCATCTATCAGTGGACTCTTGAATTGCCACAGAACTCTGGAGAGTTCAGGGACCAGTCTTAGTTGTCGGGATACTGGTGGTGGTTTCCATTCTGAAAATAAATGTCAACAGATGCACAAGCAAGGGGGTGCGGAGGAAGTGGGCGCAGGGTCAGAAAACAGTGTATTATCCAGTTGTGGGCGCATCTGTGTCTTGAGGACCGTGATTTTATGGTTTTAAATGTGTGTGCTTTATAGGTGCTAACATCGTAAAGCCCTCAAGGGCAGAAGCCAGTGCCCAACTAGGTTTTTAATCCAAGCCGTGCCTAGCAGCCCAGATATCCTGCAAGCATTACCAAGACCGATCAGCCCAGCGCAGGCTGTTTGTCCTCCGACAGAGACCTCCCTTAGGGTACAGCCAAAAAGCCCCCCTCCCAGACCATCTAGGAGGGTGAGGAATACGACCAGCTTTTTTGTTCCCTCTCCTGGTGGCAGAAGAGAACCTTCTGGGGTAAGTTGCCATAGGGCAGGATGGAGCTTGCACAACTTTTGAGGATTTTTCCAGTGCCGTCATCTGTTTCCTCCCACGACGCCAGCATTTCACTGCATTCCACTCTAATTCCACCCATGAGCTCAGCATTCCTAAGGAACAGCTCCCTAAGATGTGTGAAAGTGAGAAATGGCCCTTATTTTCTTGGGAAGAATTTCAAAGACAAAAAGCCAAACAGTGGCTAACCGAGGGTGTAGTCTTGAACATCTGCTTTTTCTTGCTGAACTCAGCACCTGTCGCAATGTGACGCAACCCCGTCTCCTGGGATCTACCCGGAACCTAATAAAGAGCGTGTCTTGGCAAAGGAGAGTGTATTTAAAAGCAGTCAAGGACACGTGAGTTTCTTATTTTTAAAGTCTACAGAGAAGAAATCCTCTTTAGTTAATGGCTAAACCAAAAGTTTAAGGGATCAGAAACATAAAATATCTTACTTTAACTTAAAATATAATAAATACAATTTGGGAGCCACTCTTTTCATGTGAGAACCAAGTCCTGCTCTTTGAGTGGGGTTTTCTGGTTGGACTTCCACACTGTTTCTTGCAAAGCCTCGTGTTCATTGCGCTGTCTACAGTTTTCAGGTATGATTCCTTTAGACTGGAGCAAGAACTTAAAGATGCAACAAAACAGTGTACTTTGAGAGTGGAAACCTTCTAGGTTTTTACAGCCTCCACCCCACATGCCAATCATTTACAGGCCACACGTTTTCAAAAATGTTTTTCAAAGAGATTCATTCTTATCCAGTCTTTCCAAAGCATTTGCCTTTCCTTTTGCACACATATTTCAGAGATTGGTGTAATGTTTATTTAAGTTACACCATTTCAACAATGCATGCAACTGACAAACAGGTTTGGGACCAGCCAACGCACATGAGTCTTGGGAGGACTTACCAGAGAGCGCAGCCCAATGGCCTCAAGCGGCAAACCCCGGGCAGCCTGTTTTGCAGGAGGCCTGGCGGGTGTG
This sequence comes from Cabassous unicinctus, assembly GCA_029593785.1. Classification (NCBI taxonomy): domain Eukaryota; kingdom Metazoa; phylum Chordata; class Mammalia; order Cingulata; family Chlamyphoridae; genus Cabassous; species Cabassous unicinctus. The sequence goes on along the minus strand of JAQZBX010051234.1, from coordinate 11,044 downwards.
GGTGAACCCAGCAAAGGTGAAGGGAAGGCTTGTCCAGGGAGCTGCTACTGTAGAAAGTGCAGTCAAATAAAGACAAGAATTTCTCATTTCCCTCCCCACCTCTCTGTGTAAGATAAAGTCCCCCAGGTTTTACCAGACTGCGGGGACCATGCTGTCAATACTGACATCTCCGTGGCTGAGACAAAAACCCAGTCCCCTCCCCCAGAGTCTCCTCTAGTTATTACTGGGGGCGGGGTGGGGGGGGGTTGTCACAAGCTTGTCTCAGAAAACCTCGGGGCTGTATCCTCTTTCCTTTTTCTGTGACCAAGGCCCTGTCGGGATGTTCTCTCTCAGAGCTTCCAGCATGTTCAGACCCCCTCATTCCACTCCTGAAGCTCCTCTGAGGTCTCCCAACACCCCGCTTCCACCCACGGGCCCTCACAGTCCCCTGCACCCAAATACCAGGCGGCTCATTCTGAACTAACCCATGTTTGTTTTATATGCTTCCAGTTTCCTCCTTTTTTCCTGAAACAAAAATGAAATCATTCTATAAAAATTTGCAACCAGCTTTTCTCATTTGAAAATATGTGATGGATAATTTCCCATTGCATTAAATATTATTTTTTCAACATCACTTTAAATGTTTGCTTAGTATCCTAATGCATGGAAACATACAGATTAATTAATTTTTTACTTTTCTTGCTGTGTAAACAGCATTGTTATTATTCAACACTGTTCTGAGAGTTCTAGCCAATTCATTAAATAAGATATAATTGCCATAAAGAAGAAGCCAATATTATCACTAGCCATTGTTATGCTGCAACTGAAAAACTATTAGCGCTAAGAGAAGAAACCAGAATGGTGATAAACACACACACACAGTTTTCATATGTGACAAGAATTACCACTTAAAATATATAATATAAAAAATACCATCTCAAACAGCAATAAAATTGTAACTATCTAAGGTATAACTGAAACCCCAAACTGCTGGGTCATATAAGAACATAAAACTTTGCTGAGGGACATAAAAAGAAGATTTGAATAATGAATGCTATGATTTTAATATGACTGCATCCAAATTCCCATTGGGATTCTTTTTAGAACTTTGAGCATGATTTTAAAATTCTTCTGGAGTTTAATATTCAGAATATATAAAGAACTCCTACAACTCAACAACAAAATGACAAACAACCCAATTCAAAAATGGGCAAAGAACTTGAACAGACATTTCTCCAAAGAAGATATGCAGATGGCCAATAAGCACATGAAAAGCTGTCCAACGTCATTAGCCATTAGGGAAATGCAAATCAAAACCACAGTGAGATACCACTTCACACTAACTAGAATGGCTATTATAAAAAATAAAAATAAAAAAAAAATAGAAAATAACAAGTGTTGACAAGGATGTAGAGAAATGGGATGTTGGTGGGAATGTAAAATGGTGCAGTGTCTGTGGAAAACAGTTTGGTGGTTCCTCAGAAAGTTAAGTATAGAATTACCGTATGACCCAGCAATCCCTGTTTTAGATACATACCCTAGGGAATTGAAAGCAGGGACTCAAACAGATATTTTCACACTGATGCTCACAGCAGCATTATTCATTATTCACAATTGCCAAAAGGTGAAAGTAACCCAAGTATCTATCAATGGATGAATGGATAAATAAAATGCGGTATATACACGCAATGGAATATTATTCAGCCCTAAAAAGGAATGAAGTTCTGATCCATGTGACAACATGTATGAACCTTGAAGACATGTTGCGTGAAATAAGCCAGACACAAAAGGACAAGTTTTATATGATCGCAAATTCATAGTCAGAAATTAGAATACAGTTTGTCAGGGGCAGAGGGTGGGGTGGGGAATGGGGAGTTAATGCTTAACAGGTACAGAGTCTCTGTTTGGGATGATGGAAAAGTTTTGATAATGTTTGGTAGTGATCATAGCACAACATTATAATTTGGTTAACACTGTTGAATTGCATTCTTGAAAGTGGTGAAAACGAGAAATCCTTTGTTGTGTATATGCTACCAGAATCACAGCCTTTTTAAAGTTCATCCGGAAAAGTCAACTGGCAAGATTCACAGGCAATCCAGAAGGGATTTGCCCTTCCACACACCAGTGCCCTCTGGGAAATGTCATGTGGAAGCAGATGTGACTGTAGCCCAAAGAGAGGTGGATGGACAAGACAGGAAGTTCCCAAACAGACCCACAAATGTGGAAGATTTAGAGTTTGATAAGGAAGCATTTGGGAACTCAATTAACAACTGAA
>JAQZBX010051233.1:0-19438 GCA_029593785.1 Cabassous unicinctus | reverse complement strand
TTTCACACCTATCAAAATGGCCACTATTAAAAAGACAGAGAACTACAAGTGTTGGAGAGGATGTGGAGAGATAAGAATAATTATTCACTGTTGGTGGGAAGGTAGAATGGTACAGCCACTGTGGAGGACTGTTTGACAGTTCCTAAAAAAGTTGAATATAGACTTGCCATGTGACCCAGCAATACCACTACTGGGTATATACCCAAAAGAACTGAGGGCAGTGATACGAACAGACATCTGCACACCAATATTCATAACAACATTATTCTTGATATCCAAAAGTTGGAAACAACCCAGGTGTCCAACAGTGAATGGATATACAAACTGTGGTCTATTCACATGATGAAATATTATGCAGTTGCAAGAAGAAATGAAGTCATGAACCATATGACAACATGGGTGAACCTGGAGGGCATTATGTTGAGCAAAGCAACGCAGACACAAAAGAACAAATACTGTATGATTGCATTACTATGAACCATATATATTGTTTGATTGAGAAAATTTTCATATGTATGCAGTACATTTAATTGAGAAATATATGTATTTATTCATTTGTGTTTAATTTTTTATTTTTAATTGTTTATATTTTCAATTATTAAATGTGCAAAATAAAGTTTAAAAAAGTGGATACAATTAAATGGAAGATATTTCTTTGGAATAAAAAAGTCAATATAGTCAAGACTTATAAAAGTGCAAGTAAATGTTGCCTGCTCAGATCTATTGTTTCAAGAACTCACCAGAACTCCAAAATTGGAAGAAATTGTGGGGTCAACTAGGTTTTGAGACATGTTGCAAAAGAAAGCAGCCTTTTCCTCTCTTCCCAAATTCCTGCCCTGTTGAGTTTCTTCTTCTCAAGGTGAATATCACCTCCACTTTTGCATACCCTTTTAAAACATTCAAACCACATAAGAGCTGTATTCCAGGGGGTCACATCCTGATTACACAGATAATAAAATTAGTGTTTCATTGTGGGACACACACTGTTTATCTTCAGTGGATTTACCAGATAAGTTCAAAATTATAACTCTCAGATGATGTTGGATATGTAAGGCTATTGTGAAGAGAAATTATAAAGATTCATTCATTTCTTTATTCATTAATAATTTCTTTTTTATGAGGTCCCAAAGCTGGGGATTGAACCAGGATTATCATATATGGGAAGCTGGCACTCAACCACTTAGCCACATCAGCTCCCCTGAGTTGGTTGTTTTGTTTGGTTATTTTTACAAGTCACTGGGGACTGAACTCAGGACCTCCCATGTGGGAAGCATTTGCTCAACTGTTTGAGCAACATCTGCTCCTCAGTAATAATTTCTTTTGGTTGCATTATATGTACTCAGAAATATTCCAGGTCCTGGAGATTCATTAGGGATCCTAACACACTGTTCTCTATAGTTAAAAGTCTAGATTTCTCTGAAATAAATCTGAGAAGAAGAATTAGAAGATGAATAAATATGAACATTTCAAGTGGCCTAATGATGTGACAAAATTCAACAGGTTACTGGGGTGCAGAATGGAGGGTGGGAGTCGTAGGGTAGATGCCACATAGTACTCTCTAGCATAAGATAAAAACATTAGTAAGTATCTGAAAGAACAGTGGAATCCAATTTTCTACTTTATATAAGGGGAAATTATTTAAAGATTATAATACAAAACACATTGCAAGACCTATTTTATTGCTATTTCATTCATGACAGAATTGTAGAATATATGAGAGGAATTCAAGTGTTTCCTTCTAGTTTATTTTTTATTCTTTTACTATGAATATGGTATCATTTATGCAGGAAAAAGAAATGATAAAATAAATGTTTATTGAAATTTACAACTATTAATGTTTATATTCACATATATACATTAAAATATATACTTTTATTCTAGAAAAAATTGGATTTCTTTGAATAAAATCTCATGCACTTTCTCTGCTTGACATTATCTGTATATTTTAAAATTGAGGTGAAATTCACATAACATGAAATTAGCCATTTTAAAAGTACAGTCAGTGACAATACATTCACCATATTTTGCATCAGCTTTATCTTATTTCAGAACATTTTTGTCAACTCCAAAGGAAACCTCATACACACAAAAGGAGTTATTCCACATTCCCCACTCCCCTCAATCCATGTCAATCATTAATCATCTTTCTGTCTCTATTGATTTGCCTATTCTGGTTATTGCATATAAATGGAGTCTTATAAACATGTGATCCATTGTATCTGGCTTAAGTGTTGAAAACACTTAGCATATTGTCAAGTCTTTTCCATGTTATACCTTATACCATTACTTCATTCCATTTCATGACTGAACAGAATTCCAATGTATGGATATAACACATTTTGGTTATCCATTCATTAGGTGATAGATATTTGGGTTGTTTCCACCTGTTATTGTAAATAATGCTAATATGAACATTTTTATACAATTACTTGAATATCTTTTTTCAATTCTGGGGGTCATATATCAAGGAAGAGAGTTACTAGATCATTGGCTAATTTTGTGTATATTTTATTGAGGAATTGCATAAGTATTTTTCATAGTCTTTATGGGTGGCTTTGACGGCTTGTCAAAAATAACTTGGCCATAGATGTGTCTGTTTCTCAACCAACCATTTATTTCCAATGGTCTGTGTGTCTATCTTCATGTCAGCACCATGCTTTTTTTTTTATTTTACCACTGTACCTGGGTAATATGATTTAAAGTCAAGAAGTGAAAGTCCTATAACTTTGTTTTTACTTTATAAGATTTTTCTGACTGTTTGAAACCACTTACTCTATGAAATAAATTTCATAATTGTATTTTCCATTGCTTTACAAAACCCTGAAGGAATTTTTATTGAGATTGCATTGAATCTGCATATCAATTTGGGTAGAATTGGAATCTTAATGATATTTAGTGCTCCAATCCATGAGCATGGAATGTTCTTCCAATTATTTAGGTCTTTTTTAGTTCTTTTATCAATGCATTGTAGTTTTCTTAATACATGTGCTCTACATACTTGGTTAAGTTAATTCCTAAATATTCAATTCTTTTATTTGCTATTGTAAATGGAATTATTTCCTGAAGGCTTCCTCAGATTGTGCTTTACTAGTGTATAGAAATAACACTGATTTTGCATATTGATCTTGTAATTTGCCACTCTATTGAAATCATTTATTTGCTGTAGCAGCTTTGTTGTAAATTTTTCAGATCTTTCTAGGCATAGGATCATATCATCTGTGAATAGTGAAAGTTTTACTTCTTCCCTTCTGATTTGGGTGCCTTTTATTTCTTTTTCTTGCCTGGTTGTTATAGGTAGAGCACCTGGCACTATATTGAACAATAGTGGTGACAGTGGGCATCCTTGTCTCTTTCCTGATCTCAATGGAAAAGCTATTCAGGCTTTCACCACTGAGTACAATGTTAGCTGTGGGTTTTTCATATACGGCCTTTATCATGTTGAGAAAGCTGCCTTCAAGTCCTAAATGTTTAAATGTTTTTACCAAGAAACAATGCTGTATTTTTTCAAATGCCTTTTCTGCATAAATCTATAGGATCATGTGATTTTTCTTCTTTGATTTATTAATGTGGTTTATTAGTCTAATTGATTTCCTTGTATTGAAACACCCTTACATACCTAGTATAAATCCACTTGATCATGATAAATAATTATTTTAATGTGGTATTGTATTCAATTAGAAAGTATTTGTTGAAGACTTTTGCACCCATATTCATCAGGGAAAGCAGTCTATAGTTTTATTTTTGTAATGTCCTTATCTGTCTTTGGTATTAGGGTGATACTGCCTTCAGAGAATGAATTCAGTAGTCTTCCTTCTTTTTCACTTTTTTGGAAGAGCTTGAGTAAGATTGGTATTAAATCTTCTTTGAATGCTTAGTAGAACTCACCTGGGAAACCATCTGGTCCTGGGTTTTTCATTTGGGGTTTTTGTTTGGTGACTGTTTCAATCTCTTGTGATTGGTGTGTTTAGGTCTTCTATTTCTTTTAGGGTCAGTGTAGTTTGTTCATATTATCCTAGGAATTTTTCCATTTCATTTACATTGTCTAGTTTGTTGGCACACAGTTGTTCATAGTATATGCTTATGATCTCTTTTATTTCTGTGGGGTCAGTAGTAAAGCCCTCGCTTTCACTTCTTTATTTGTTTGTGTCTTCTCTCTTTTTTTCTTTGTCAGTCTATCTAAGGGTTTGTCAATTTTGTTAATCTTCTCAAAGAACTGGTTTTATTAATTCTCTCTACTTTTTTTTCTTAATTTCATTTATTTCTGCTCTGATTTTGTTATTTATTTCCTTCTGCTTCCCTTTAGAAATAGTTTACTTTTCTTCATCAAGGTCCTCCAGCTGTGTGGTTAGGTTATTGAGTTTTGGTTCTTTCTTCATTTTTAATGTAACATTGAGGATATAAATTTCCCTCTGAGCATTGGATTTACAGTATTACATATGTTCTTATATGTTGTGTTGTCATTTTATTCATCTCAAGATATTTATTGATTTCTCTCAAAATTTCTTCTTTGACCTGCTGTTTACTTAAATTGTTTATTCTCTGTATATTTGTGAATTTTTCATTTTTCTTTCTCTCTGATTTCCAACTTTATTCCATTATGAGCAAAGTGCTTTGTATGATTTCAATCCTGTTGAATTTGTTGAGATCTGTTTTGTGACCCAACGTATGGTCTATCCTGGAGAAAGATCCATAAGTATTTGAGAAGAATGTATATCCTGCTGTTTTGGTGTGCAATGTTCTGTATATGTCTATTAGGTTTAATCCTATCATATTATTCAAGGTTTCTGTTTCTTCATTGATTCTCTCCCCAGATGTTCTATCTAATGTTGAGTGTGCTGTATTTAACTCCATCTATTTTAGTAGAGACATCTATTTCTTCTTTCAGTTTTGTCACAGTTTGTCTCTGTAATTTGGGGCATCCTGGTTCATGCATATGCATTTATGATTGTTATTTCTTCCTGGTGAACTGCCAATTTTATTAATATATAACATCTTGTGTCTAATAATTTTACTTTAAAAGTCTACTTCATTCATATAAGTGTAGGTACTCCAGCTTTTTATTTTGCTTGCTGCATGCATGGAATATATCTTTTTCCAGCATTTCAACTTCAAAGTATTGGTATCCTTGGCTCTAAGATGAGTCTATTGTAGACAGTATATAGATGGCTCATATTTTCTTATCCATTCTACCATTTGGTGTCTTTTAATTGAGGAGTTTAATCCATTAACTTGCAGTGTTATTATAATGGTAGTTATTTCACCCATTTTTCCCTTTGGGTTTTATTTGTCATATTTTATTTTCACCACTCTTTTTACACTTTTAGTTACTTTTATTGACATATTCTTCATTTCTACACTCTCTTCCAAACATCTCTCTCCTGTGTTTCCTATTCAGGCTGTAACATTCCCTTTAGTATTTCATGCAAAGTCAGTCTCTTGCTTAGAAATACTCTCATTTTTTGTTTATTTGTATGTATTCTAAACTTGCTCTCACTTTTTAAAAGACAATCTTCCTGGATATAAGTTTCTTGGCTGGCAGTTTTTCTCTTGCAGTATCTTAAACATTTTATACCACTGCCTTCTTGCTTTCTTGGTTTCTGATGAGAAATTGGCACTTGATCTTATTGGGTATACCTTTTATGTTATAGATCAGTTTTCTCTTGCTGTTCTCAGCATTCTCTCTTTGTCTTTGGCATTTGCCATTCTGATTAATATGTGCCTTGGATTTGGTCTTTTTGGATTTATTCAGAAGGTAGTATGTTGTGCTTGTGTGTTGACATGAATATCTATGTCATTCTTAGGGTTGGTAAATTTTCTACCATTAATTCTTTTAATATTCCTTCTGCCCTTTTTCCTTCTCCTCTCCTTCTGGGACAACCATGACACTTATGTTTGCACATCTCCTGCCATCATTTAAATCTCTGAGACCTTGTTCAATTTTTCCAAATTTTTCTTCATCTGTCTTTTGTATGTTTGCTTTTGGAGGCCATGTCTTCAAGCATACTTACTCTTTCTTTTGGTACCTCATGTCTGCTGTTATATGCCTCCTTCATCTCATTTATTGTGCCTTCATTCCCATACCATCTGCTACTTTTATATTCATGCTTCCAAATTCTTCTTTGTGTTCATCCAGTGTCTTCTTCATCTCTTTAACCTATTTAGCCATCTCATTAAATTTATTAAGGAGGTTTGTTTGAACTACAATTAATTGTCTCTACTCCATTATGTCATCTGGAAGCTAATCTTGTTCCTTTTATTGGGCCATATTTTCCTGTTTCTTGGTTTGGATTGTAATTTTTTGTTGATGTCTTGGTTAACTAGGTGTATTTAATTTGGATGTAGAGTCCCTCTTAAGGTCCGGGTTTTCTTATCCTTTCTCCCTTATTGGTTGTGTAGTAGGAGCCTGGGATGTACTTGGTACTGTGACCCTTGGAGACTTAAGCTGCTGACATTACCCTAGGAACTGACAAAGTTTCTCCCAACTTTCTTCTCTGCCATGGATAGGGGCAGTGATGCAACTGTTTACTGTAATCCAAGCTGTGCATGCCAAGACTCTCTGTAGTTGCCCCAACTTAATCAACTAGAAGTATGATTAAGCTCCATACTTCTTCCTCCTATGCCAGGGGTGGTGATGGAGCTGCAGGTTTCAGCAGCTATCTGTGCCATGCATGTCCAAAATGAACGCTGTTGCCCAGGAAGTCTGATGTAACAATGGCCCCTCTCCTACCCTGCCTGGGTTGGGGATGGATGATCCAGCATCCCCAACAATCTAAGTAGTTTGGGCCAAATGCACCTGAAATTGCCTAAGAGCCAGAGGGCATATTGCCCTTCTGGCCACTTTTTCTCTGTTGCCTATTGTTTTTTATTTTTAAAGCTCTTCTTTGATATATGGTCCAACTTATTCTTAGTCTTTAAAATTGCCAAGCTTAAGTTTATAAAATCATGCCAGGAAGTGACTAATGGTGTGCAGATTTTCTACCAGGAGTTAGGGTACAGGGAAACCAAAAAGCAGTTTTTGTTCATGCATTTTCCAGCCTGGCCAGTAGATGATGCTCATCTGCACACATTTCCATGGAGGTGTTTCACTCTCCTCTTTCCTTTGTTTGGTTCTGCTGGTCAAATTCACTGATAAGAAGCCTTCCAAATCCCGTTCCATTTTTCCTTTTAACAGCTGACAGGGAGGAAGCTTAATATATTGGAGTTTTGAGAAGGGCCCCAGTCAAACCCCTAATATATAAACCCACTGTGGGGTTTTAGTAACTTAAATTTGTTGATTTGGGTTCTTCATGTGTCTGTCCCTCAAATTCCTGGGAGTTGTTTAACACTGTCCTGATTTGCTGACCCCCAAAGCAGACACCTTGGACAGATTTTGGCTCTTTCTCTATTGATTGTGTCAGAGAACTGAGACCTGCCTACCTCCACAGACACCATCTCCCTTGAATTGTTCACTTTATTTTTAATCTCAGCCTTCCTCCAGAGAACTCAAGCTCTCTGTCCATATAGAACTGGTATATCTGATTCCCTGTTGTATCCCCAGGACTTTGAATATTTCCTGTTACAAAGAATGAACTGTAAAGTATTTGTTGAATTAATTAATAAAATAGCTTTTCAATCTTTCTTCTCAATGTCCTTATCTCTTCATTTTCCAAAATCATAAGAGGATTTTAACTTTTTAATTATATTGTAAATTCAGTCAAGGTGAACAGAAGGCAGCTCATTGAATGAAACCCTCATTAATTTCAGTTTCTGCCATCTGTGCAATCAGGGTTGTCTCCCTGGAATGGATCACTCATTGGATTTACTAAATATTTTCCCTATACAAAGGGAATATAAATAGAGGTTGCTTATTGTCATAGAAAAAGAAACTTTGGGAGAAGAGCTAAGTGTGGCTTTTCTGTGGAACTTGCCTCAGAATTCAGTAGATCTCATTGTTCTCTCTTATTTTTTGGATTCTTGGGAATTCTCCAAACTATGGGATTTGACCTGGCCTTCTCCCATTACAATTTATAAATACTGTCAATCTTCATACATTGATTCTATCAGAGTACTATATTAAAATATTAAAATTTTATTGGTATATGATTTTTACCTCCCCACTTATTCAATTCTTTTGTCAATTGAGGCCAACCTTTTTTAATGAGCAGTGATTAGTGTGTTTATCCTCACCTCCTGCTCACTCCCCAATGCACTCTGCTACAGCATATACCTCCTGCACTTACACACACTATCTGTGAGAAGCTTCTTTTCTCCATCTCAATGAAACCACTGAATGTCTTCACCTTTTGAGATTCTGTAACAAATTCCATGATTTTCTCCTATCATCTATTTCTGTCCTGGTGTCCTAGGTCACAACACTTTCTGGATTTATTCTGGCCCCACTTTGCATATTTTCAAACTATTTCTGAAACATTTAATGTTGAAACTCCTTAGAACACAGTCCCAGCCCTTCCTTTACTTATTTCTTTCTGCCTAGGCTATTTTCTTCCATTTATTTGACTTATTCATCATCTTTGGTTATAGAATTTACATTTCCAGTCCAAATATTACATAAGTTCCAGACCTGAAAATATATTCTGTACTGAGATTCTCTCTCTTTTTTTTTTTTTTTTTAATCTGTAACTTAAACGGACCCATCACATTTTGAAATTCTTGGTCTTCTTTAATAATCCAAACCAGATAGAATGAAATTACTTGTCACACAATGGCTCAGTAAAGAAATTTTGGTGCTATTCTTCATTCAAAATATTGGTATTTCTATAAGAGATTTTATATCTCCAATAATGAAATAAATCTAGATCATATACACAAAATAACCTTGCATTTTTCCCTTTAAATTGTCTCTTCTAAAGTGATTCTTAAATGCCATAGGACCAGACTGTATGTTTTATTTGCTTCTTTGTCTCTATGATTTTGCCTTACTCAGAGTTGCCCTCCAACATAAACACATTTATGAAATAAAAAGTGTATCACTTTTCAGAAAAATATTTTCTGGAAATGAGAGTGATAAGAAGGATCCATGGATGTTGAGATTGGTATAGCATAATAGACACACTGAACTAGGCTAGAAAGAAAAAGTTGCTTTATTTGCCAGAGGAGGACAGGAGAGCTAACCAATCTCAAATTGGCCTCCCTGTTGAGGGGTTTTCATACAACTTTTATACAGGTCTGAAGAAAAGAAAGTTAATCATTGAGTTAAAATCTGGAAATAGCCTGGGAAGTTCTCTAGTATTCTTCTCTGGTTAACTTCAAGATACATAATATTCCTGGAGTCTTTAATTCTCATAGTGATAAACACAACAGGTCAACTGAACCATTACATGTTTACACCATACATTTTTCTTTACAAAGAAGTAACATATCTGATTAATATCAAATTAAACAGATCTATATGATTTCCTACATAAACTTTTTGTCTACCCTATGATGCTTGGCAAGTTACACATACATTGTATTTTAATCATGCTACAGAAACTAAGCTGAAAACACATAGGGCTATATAAGAAAGCCATGGTAATGGAATAATTGGTTACATAAAATGCATAATATTAAAGTAACGAAATGCAGTTATTTTAATTTCAGAACAGTGAGTTAAAATAATGACAAAATATGCATTTGGATATAAGTACCTTTCCTAAAATAGAAATTCATTGCTTGATTTCTCTATAGAAATAATTTGTTTTTCTATTTTTCAAGATGTAACTGAATAATTTTATAATTTTAGTTTAAAAACTTCTTTAAAACCCAACATTTTCTTAGGAAAATCAACAACAAAACTTAATCATTTATTTTGGGAACCCCTAATATTTTGAAGTTTAAAAGTAGATCTAACATATCGAGACCCAGACTGGATGCTCTTTCCTTTGCTTGATAGTAAAATATACACACTGTAGAACAATTAAACTCTTCCTTGTATACTTTTTCAGCACAAATATTTCTACTTATATAGACTCACATGGATAACTGAGAAAATATTGGTAGATTTCAGTTCCTCTTAGAAATACAGTTTATTAAGAATCTTCTTGCTATAGGTGCTTTAGAGTACTTACCAAGCACAAACAAAAACCATAAAAGGGTGAGGCCTCTTGGATAAGGCAGGAAGGTTGATTTTGAGAGTTTTAAACAGAAGTGAATGGTACAAGGATGCCTTGAGTAGATTTTTCTTGACTAGTATCTGAGTTAATCAAAGTGTGTCTTTAGGATTATAGGACTGATGGTGTTATCAACTTCACAAAAACAGAGTTCACCATCAAAATGGTGCTTTTTCTAGAGAGAAAGAAGCTCTGAACTACACATGTGGTGGAAGCATCTTCATTAAGACTTTGGATACCTTGCATTCTCAGTTCTTTTGTGTTCTCATCAATTAGGGAGAGAATTTTAACTGGACAGGAGAGTCCTAATTTATTTTGCAAATGACTTTCTTTTTAATCAGAAGGTATTTTAAAATTTGATTTCAGGCAATTGGACCCAGTTCATCTGAGGTCAGGTTAACTTATTGTGGATATATAATATTTTTAGATTTATAATTATTTGTTCATTTTCAAAGAGAAACTCATTTAATATATTACCATTCAGGGAAAGGTTTTATGCAATTAGGCCAGGGGAAGAGACTGACAAATGAACAAACAAATAAATGTACAATGACAAATTGTATGGATGACTTGAAGAAATAGTAAGATTGTAACAAAGGCTATAGGAAAGCCAAAGGATACTTTAGATTGGGGCTTAGTGAAGGAATCTCTGAAGAAATGACAAAATGGATTCTGATGGAACAAGAGTATGATGTGAGAAAGTGTTTGAGGGGATTTCCATTGAAATGAAGGATGATTATAGTGTTCAATGTTGAAATAATAGCTCAGCATAAATGTGTTTGTGTGTTTCTGAGTGATGATTTCTTGTTCAATCTTGGGGTGCCTGGAGGAGTCCTAACTTAAAAGTATTGAATTTGAAGGAAAACATTTGTTAAAGAGGCATACTTTGATTATACTTATCTTGATTGACATCTAGATTAATCAGAGAGTAAGCTCAAAAAAGAGAAAAAATTGTTTTAGATTTCTGAGATTATTGTGTAGTTAATGATGAGTTATATTTGATTTTTTTTGCTTCTATCTATGAAACTAAAGATATGCACTGTCATTTTAGAGCCAACAGTGTACTAAATTTGAAGGAATTGAATAAATGTGTGAGATTGTAATGACAGTGTACAGAAATTGGTGAGAAAGGGGGCTATAATTCAGCCTTCAGATGTTCTAATATTTTTTGAGGAGTACCAGACAGAACACAAGAGAAGGAGTGATTAGAATGGCTTGAATACACTCAAGGTACTGAGATATCAGAGAAGTCTAGGAAAAAGAAAGTTCTCAAAAGGTCCAATTCCTCTTTACTTCCATTTTATAGACTGAGGCACACACACTGGATTTATTCATTAGAAGCTTACTGGTGATGGTAGCGTGATTTATTCAAGAGGATTTCTGTGAGGTTGTTAACTCATCATTTAGGGCTGTGTGAGAAAAAGGTAAAAGTGCTCATGTAGATTGATTGTGAAAGAAGGAAAAGGAGATCAGGCACAAGAAGGGAAATAGGCACAGGGAGAAATTGGGTTCATAATATAAGAGAAAAAATCAGGACAAATGATGAGGTGATCGATTGTGATAAGAGAGAGGCTGCTGGTAAAGATTTAAAAAACAACAGAAAAGACAGGAATTCAGTTGGAGACATTCAACTTAATCAGGTGACAACACCCTTCAATGAGAGAGAAGGAATAACTAATGGGCATCAATTCAGGAATATTTGTAGACATTATGGTGCTAATTTGAGATGATTTTTAAAATTACATCATTCACCTGGTTATTATGAAGTTTGTCTCTTCTGTCAAACTAATGTGAAATGTGAGAATATGTGGTATTCAAAAGTATGGGCCTTGAAGTGATTATGAAAGATGGCAGAATGACTCAATTATCAAGATGTAGTCTGGATAGATGAAGAGAAGATGGCATCAGTTTAGGAGGGCACTTGCTAACTCGCTCTTGGAGGATGGCTGACCTGGGACAGGGTCCTGCCTGAGGGGTCTGTGCTGGGGGTGCAGGGAGCGAGAACTTTGGGGACTTCAATCTGGAGGGAGCTGGATGACAAGGTGGATTGCTTGGGAAAGATTTGTGAGTTTTTCCCTTGCCTGTGGTGGCTGAAACAAATGGCTGAACCCCACCCTCAGGATAAAAGGCTAGTTTGAGTCATGACTCCCACTGGCAACCGAGTGAGAGGAAGCATTTCTCTGAGACTGGGAGGGTTCTGGCAGAGGGTTGAGAGGGGTTTCTGTTCCATGGATTTGGCTGCCTGGAACCCCTTGCAGCTTTGGGGAACAAAATAGCTGGCTTGAAGTGGCACCAGGCTGAGGGGAGTGGCAAATCCACTGAGGAAAGTTGATTTACCTAGCTGCCCAGGGATATGCCCCAACTCCCACCAGCAACCTGGTGAGAGGGAACATTCTCTGAGAGTGGGAGGGTTCTGGCAGAAGGTGGAGAGGGGTTTCCTTTATGTGGATTTGGTTACCTGGACCCCCTCATAGCTTTGGGGAGCAGATAAGCCAGCTTGAAACAGTGCCAGGCTGAGGGGAGAGGCAAATCTGCTGAGGAAGCCTGGTTTACCCAACATCCTGGTGATATTGATGCTTGGCTCCAGAGGGGGCAGAGTCAGCCAATTTTATCATTCTGCACTGACAAACATCAGAGCTTCAGATCCCCAGGGGAGGCCAGGAAGTGGGAAGTGCTGGATTAGTTTCCACGAGCCTATTTAGGGTCCCCTCAGTGAAGGGGGTGGTCTAGTAGAGGACTTCTTTTGGGTCCCTTATATAACCAAAAGAAAAAAAAAAAAAGACAGTCACTTTAAAAAAAGAAAAAAAGAAAATTTTTAAAACTTAGTTTAATCACTAAATCTGCCTCAAAACCTGCAGATAGAATCTTACAGGGCAATTGATTGATGAACACAAGCAGGCTGAGAGGTTCCCCAAGGGCAAAAGAAGGAACACTGTTCTTCCTTAGCTTTGTTTGGCTGCTTGCTTCTGTGGTTATTTGGTTTTTCTTTGATTATTTGTTATCTCTTGCTTTTCTTTCCACTTTCCTACCCCCCTTCTTTTTTCCTTTTTTTTTTAAAAATTAGGTACTGCTAGCTTGTCTCTTCTTTGTTGTGCTTGTTTGTCATTTCCCATTCTCTGTCTATATTGATTTTGTCTCCCAATACTATCTCTTTCCCTTGCTTCATCTTTGTGCCTTCTGTTTCTGTAGTGGTTCTTACATACCACCTTTTTTCTTTAGCCAACAAATTAAGGCTGACAATTTCTATTCTATTGATTCTGTATTCTTCTTCTACTATTAATAACTTTTTCCTTTCAGCTCTTTCTTTACTCTTTCTCTCTCTCACCATCATTCCAGCCTTTTAAATCATTATTTATATTTTCCTCTATTTGATTTCCCAGTCCATTGTATGTACTCCATGTTTTTTCCTATTACTCTACATTGCTTACATGAGTTAAATACACATTTTACTAAGTCTTATATGGCCACTCTTCTAATTTTTACCAATATTACTATCATCCCCCTTCCTTTCCCACATCTTTTGATTCCTCTGCACCTAATCTTTTGCCTTTTAGGGAACATAGAAAGAAGCAAGGAAATAAAATAAGAAGAACAAACTCTCAAAGAGAAAACTTAAAATAAACACAGAATGACCAGCTAAATAAAACTCTAGAGCAGAGAGAGAACCTGATCAAATGAATAAGCCCATCAAGATAAAATGATCACTAGAGAGCAACAAAAAATTACAAACTACACTGAGAAACAGGAAGACATGAACCAGTCCAATAAACAAACTAAAAACCAGGAAGAGATGCAGAACATTGAAAAACTAATCAAAGCTTTCCAAACAAATATCATGGATGAATTAATAAGTGAAGGAAGAGATTAAGGATATTAAGAAGACACTGGGAGAACATACTGAAGAAATTGTAAACATACATAAAAAGATAACGGATATGATGGCGATCAATGGCACAATCTAAGATATCAAAAAGATGCTGAATTCACATAACAGCAGATTTGAACAGCCAGAAGAAAGAATTAGTGATGTGGAAGACAATACATCTGAAATCAAGCAGAAAGAAGAATAGATAGACAAAGAGATAGAAAAAATCCAGTAGGGACTCAGGGATTTAACCAACAACACAAAACATGCAAACATATGCATTATGTTCATCCCAGAAAGAGAAGAGAAAGGAAAGGGAACAGACAGAGTGTTGAAGGAAATAATGGCTGAAAACTTCCCAACACTATTGAGAGTCATGGATGTACATGTCCAGGAAGCACAGCACACCCCAAAGTGTATAAATCCCAACAGGCCAAATACAAGATATTTACTTGTCAAAATGTCCAATGCTCAAGACAAAGAAAAAAATATTTAAGGCAGCAAGAGAAAAGACAACCATCACATAAAGGGAGGCACAATAAGATTAAGTGCTAATTTCTCATCTGAAACCATGGAGGCAAGAAAACAGTGGTATGACATAGTCAAAGTACTAAAAGAAAAAAACTTCCAGCCATGAATTCTCTATGCAGAAAAACTGGCATTCAAAAGTGATGGGGAGTTCAAAATATTCACAGAAAAATGGAAATTAAGATAGTATGTCAATAAGAAACTTGCACTTCAAGAAATACTGAAGGAAGCTCTAGAAGTTGAAAGGAAAAAACAAGGGAGAGAGAGTTGGAGGAGAGTGTAAAAATAACTAAAAAGACAAAAAGAGAAGCAAAAAGAATATATGACATACATTAACCCAAAGAAAATATGGCTGAAGTAAGAAATTTGTTGTGAGTAATAACACTGAATGTTAATGGATTAAATTCAGCACTCAAGAGACACAGATTGGCAGAATGGATAGGGAAATATGACCCATCTATATGCTGTCTACAAGAAACCCACCTTTGACCCAGGGATTCAAGTGGCTGAAAGTGAATGGCTGAAAAACAATTTTACAAGCAAACAATAGCCAAAAAAGAGCAAGAGTAGCTATCCTAATATCAGACAAAATAGACTTTAAATGCAAAACTATTGTAAGAGACAAAGATGGACACTATATGTTAGTAAAAGGGGTAATCTCCAAAAAAGAGAGAACAATCATAAACATTTATGCACCTAATTGGGGTACCTCAAAATACACTATCACCACAATGATTTAACATTGTCTTAGAAGTACTTGTTCAAGCACTGAGGCAAGAACAAGGTATAAAATGCATCCAATTGGAAAAGAAGAAGTAAAAATTTCATTTTTTGCAGATGACTTGATCCTATATGTAGAAATTCTTGAGAAATGTACAACAAAGCTTTGAGAATTATAAACGAGTTCAGTAATGTTGTACACTACAAGATCAATGCTCAAAAATTAGTAGCATTTCTGTACACCAATAATGAGCAATCTGAGGAGAAAATCAAGAAAAAAAATACCATTTACAATAGTAAAAAAAGGATCAAATACCTAGGAATAAATTTAACTAAAGATTCAAAGGGCTTACATAGAGAAAATTACACAACACTATTAAAGGAAATCAAAGAAGACTTAAATAAATGGAAGTCTATTCCCTGTTCATGGATAGGAAGATTAAACATCATCAAGATGTCTATCCTACCCTAACTAATCTACAGATTTAATGCAATCCCAATAAAAATCAACACTGAATTTTTTAAGGAACTGGAGAAACTAACTACAAAATATATTTGGAAGGGTAAGAGGCTCTGAATTGCCAAAGACATATTGAAAAAGAAAAATGAAGTTGGAAATATCACACGACCTGACTTTAAAACATACTACAAAGTTACAGTGGTCAAAACTGTATGGTATTGACACAAGGATAGACATACTGACCAATGGAACTGAATTGAGATTTCTGATATAAATCCTTGCATATACAGTCATCTGATATTTGACAGGGCTCCCAAGCCCACTCAGATGGGAGAGAATGGCCTCTTCAACAAGTGGTGCTTGGAGAACTGGATATCCATATCCAAAAGAAGGAGAGAGGAACAACATCTCACACTATATACAAAAATCAACTCAAGATGGATCAAAGATCTACATATAAGAGCCAAGACCATAAAGACCTTGGAAGATAATGTAGGGAACCATCTACAGGATCTTATAATAGGAAATGGTTTCCTGAATTTCATACCCAAAGCATGAGCAGCAAAAGAAAACATAGATAAATGGGATCTCCTCAAAATTAAAAATTTCTGCACTTCAAAGGACGTTATCAAGAAAATAAAAATGCAGCCTACCCAAAGGGAGAAAATATTTGATAACCATATATCTGATAGGAGCCTAATATCCTGCATATATTAAGAAATCCTACACCTCAAAAATAAAAAGACAAACAACCCATCTAAAAATGGGCAAGTGACCTGAAAAGATACTTCTCCAAGGAAGAAATATAAAGGGCTAAAAAGCACATGAAAAAATGCTTGACATCACTAGCTATTAAGGAAATGCAAATCAAAACTATAATGAGATACCATTTTTCACCCATTAGAATGGAAGCTAGTAAAAAAACAGCAGACTATGAGTGTTGGAGAGAATATGGAGGAGTGGGAACCCTCGTCCACTGCTAGTGGGATTGTGGAATGGTCCAGCCACTGTGGAGGACAGTTTGGCAGTTCCTCAAAAAACTAACTATAGATCTTCCATATGATCCAGTGATTCCACTGCTGGATACATACCCAGAAGAATTGAAAGCAAAGACATGAACAGATATTTGCACACCAATGTTCATAGCAGCATTGTTCACTATTACCAAAAGTTGGAATCAACCCCGGTGCCCATCACCAGAAGAATGGATAAACAAAATGTGGTACATACATACAATGGAATATTCCTCAGCTGTAAGAATGAATAAAGTGCTAACAAATAGAATAACATGGATGAATCTTGAAGACCTTATATTGAGTGAAGCAAGCCAGGCATTGAAGGATGAACAGTACATGACCTCACTGATATGAATTGAGGAAAGTAAGCAGTCTCTGAGAACCATTGTCTGAAAGATAGGTTTACAAGTGAGAGAAAGAGATGAGAAGGTTGTGAGCCATCAACCATACAGATATAATCTATCGTAAAGGGATTGAGTATAGTTGCTTATTGAAGGGATAAGAAAGGTGGATAGTGATATCACTTGGTTTGGTGGTGCAGGATTGACAGGTGAGTAGATTATGAAGGATGGGTTAGAATACCAAGGATAATGGGGGGAGAAATGGGGAAGGGACCAGGTGAACACGGGATTTGTGGGTATGAGGTTGAAAGTGCAGGGATGGGAATTCTGTTATGGCAATATGACAAGGAAATGTCAGTGGTTTAGGGTGTTAGGTTGGTCGGGTATTTGGGACAGGGCATATCTGGAGCAGGCTTCTAGGGAGTGTGTGAGTGTTCATCCTTTCATAATGTGTTATATCACTGGCTGGAGACCCACACAATGAGCAGGAAGGAGATTGACCCCCATTTTTGGGAGGACTGATTCACCCAGAAACAGGTGGGCATCTCTTACGAACAAGGGTGGTTCATAATAGAGGAGGACAAACCAGCATATCAAGACCTCTTCTTGCATGTAATTATGAATCTTGTCATCCAATGAGTCAAGCCAGGGTGTCATCATGGGCACCAGCAGGATGGGGAGGGAGGAACAGAATAGATCAAACAGGGGGTACTTAGTCATCAGGGGAAATGCTTTTCATTACCTTACAGTGATGGACACAGGACATGGTAAATGTCATAAAAAATTATTAAATTGTACAGTCTAAAATGTACACCATACTGTAAACCATTGACAATGTTTAGTAGCTATGTTTCAGTATCTGTATAACAGTTATAACAATGCTACCATCCACATACAAAAAGGTTTTAATATGGGGTGAAGAAAGGGGGAGGAGCTTGGGTATATGAGAGTCTTTCGTATTCTGTGGGTGACTTTGCTGTGACCTAAAACTTCTTTGAAACAAAATGAAAAAATAGTGAGAAACTGGGAAATGAGTCAGGGAAGGTGCCACAGTATAGACTGGACACCCAATATTCCAGTGCTAAAAGGAAAAATATTTTTTAAAAGTTTAAAAAAATTTTTCCCCATTTTTTGAATATCCCAATTCTCTAATTTTATTTCATTTTTAGTGATTTTTTTTTAAGTTTCCATGTATTTTATCTCTTACATTTAAACTTATCTTTATCCTTTCATTTTCCAATTAATTGTATTTGGCTATGAATTGGGCTTCATCTTTGAAGAACCTTTGCATCGCAGAAGGGTTACAATGGGGGCAGGAGAGGACCATTGGTGGGGGGTGTCCGGAATAGGGGTTTCATGGGAGTAAGTTCACCTGAACATACATAAAAGATATATAAAATTGTTCAAATGATCATGGAGTGGGGCATGGTCACAGTGAGTGGAGAATCACTCAATAAATGAGGGAATACTGAATTCCCAGCCAGGAGAGCTCTGCCACATTCTCCAAGGCAGAAGCAACAGTCCTCCAAGTGCAGGGGCAGTGTCTGGCTAAGGAGGATGATCCACTGATGGGTTCCTGTTATTGATGACTAGCCTTAAGAGTCTTTGCTCTTGAAATTGAAACTTATCCTATTGTTATGGGTTGCCTAAGGGTTGCCACCTGAGAGCCTCCTTGTTGCTCAAATGTGGCCTCTTTCTAAGCCAAACTCAGCATATGAATGCATTACCTTCCTCCCAGCATGGGACATGACTCCTGAGGATGAGCCTCCCTGGCAATGAGGGATTACTACCAAGTGCAAACTGGAAATATGACTGTAAAAAGACCTTGAATAAAAGGGGAAAAGGTAAAGACAAATGAGTTCATAGGGCTAAGAGAATTCAAAGTGAGTTGGGAGATCAACCCAGAGTTAACACTTACGCAAAACTGAGTAGGATCTCATAGAACAGCAAAGTGGATATCACCCCACACAGAGGGACTCCTGAGGGCTCTGGAGACACCCAGGTCCTATATAACAGGGCATAGCCCCAGAGATTGATGCCTTATCAGTGGGCTCTACTTTGGAATCTGTGCTCCTGAGAGTGACAGAGTCAGACTCAAATAAGTCCTCCCTGCACATGGTCCTTCAGTCCCTTCTATTCAAACCTATATGTGATGCTGGAGTTTGTAGGTGTACTTTCAATGACTGGAGCCTCTGGCCTGCCTATGTGCCAGCTGTGCCTAGAATCTCAGTGGAGCTGCAACTCCTACTCTACAGCTCAATGGACTCACCCAAGTCACCTGGTTAAGAGACGATGGACAATGGCCATCACACAGAATGGAAAGAGCCTGCAGATGAAGGCAGGATAATCCCATCCACCATTTCCATTGGATATAAGCCCACTCTCACTTGGAGATGGAGTGAACATCACCATTCCAGTCC
>JAQZBX010051232.1:0-19438 GCA_029593785.1 Cabassous unicinctus | reverse complement strand
ATATTTGGCAAGGCCACCAAGCACACTCAACTGGGAGGGAATGGGCTCTTCAACAAATGATGCTTGGAGAACTAGATATCCATATCCCCCCTAAAAAAAAAAAAAAAAAAAAATGAAAGAAGAGCACCACCTCACAGCTTATAAAAAAATCAACTCAAGATGGATCAAGGATCTAAATATAAGAGCCAAGACCATAAATAACTCAGAAGATAATATAGAGAAGCATCTACAGGACCTTGTAATAGGAAATGGTTTCATGAACTTCACATCCAAAGCATGAGCAGCAAAAGGAAAAATTGATAAATTGGGCCTCCTCAAATGTAACAAGTTTTTCACCTTAAAGGATTTTGTCAAGAATGTGAAAAGACAGCCTACCCAATGGGAGAAAATATTTGATAACCATATATTTCATAGGAGCATTTATAAAGAAATCCTATATCTTGAAAATAAACAGACAAACAGCCCATTTAAAAAATAGGCAAGTGATTTGACTAGACACTTCTCCAAAGAAGAAATAGAAATGGCTAAAAAGCACATGAAAAGATGTTCAACACCACTAGCTTTAAGGAAATGCAAATCAAAATAACAATGAGATATCATCTTACACCCATTAGACTGGTGGCCATTAAAAAAACAGAGGACTACAAGTGTTGGAGAGGATGTGGAGGAATGGGAACACTCATCAACTGCTGGTGGGAATGTAGTATGGTCCAGCCATTGTAGAGGACAGCCTGACAGTTCCTCAAAAAAGCGACTATAGATCTGTCATATGATCCAATAATTCCACTGCTGGGTATATACCCAGAAGAATTGAAAGCAAGGACATGAACAGATATGTACCCATCAATGTTCACAGCAGCATTATTCACTGTTGCCAAAAGTTGGAATCAACCCAAATGCCCATCAAGAGATGAATGGATAAACAGATTGTGGTATATACATACAATGGAATATTACTCAGCTGTAAGGAATACAGTACTAACACATGTGATAACAAGGATGAATCTTGAGGACCTTATGTTGATTGAAGCAAGCCAGACATTGAAGGATAAATATTACATGACTTCCCTAATATGAATTAAGCAAATTGAACAGATTCAGAGAGCTAGAGTCCAGAAGATAGGTTTACAGGAAACAGAAAAGAAGATGTTTGCGCACCAACGTTCATATGGGTGAAATCTATGATGAGGTGGAAGTGAGTAGTTGTGCGGTGAAGGGATATGACAGGGGTGTAATGATACTATTGGGTTGGGCAGTGAAAGTTTGACAGGGGGCAGGGTGGGGAGGGTGGGTTAGATGGTACATGGAACTGGGGGAACTGTTGGGGGAGAGAGCAGGTGAACACTGGGAATTGATGAGTATGTGGTTGAAACTACAATGTTGAGAAAGCTCTTTTGGCAATATGACAAGGAAGGGTCACTGGTTTAAGGTGTTGGATGGGGGGTATTTGGGACAGTGTGCATCTGGGACAGTCTTCTAGAGAATGTGTGAGTGATCATTTTGTCATAGTGTGTTGTATCAGTGGGTAGAGACTCACACAATGAACAGGAAGGAGTTGGACTTCCATCATGGGGAGGCCTGATATATTCTCAAACAGAGGGGTGGGTGTCTCTTGAGAACATGGGAGATTTCTATTAGGAGAGAACAGATTAGTGTGTCAAGCCCTAGGTGTTGTTGCAAATAACTATGAATCCTGTCCTTCAAGGAGTGAAGCCTGGTGGTCACTGTGGGCTCTGAGGGGAGGGGGGTAGGAATAGAATAGATGGAAGACGGGGTATTTAGGGGGCAATGGAAGTGTTCTGCATGATTTTGCAATGATGGATGGAAAACATGTTAAATTTCAGCAAAAATTTATGGAAGTGTATGGTTTAAGATGTTAACCAAATGTAAACCATCGACCATGGTTAGTAGATTTGATTCAATTTTTGTACATCAGTTGTAACAAATGTAACATCCCCACACAAAAAGCCTATTAATATGGGAAGTGGGAAAAGGGAGAGGATGTTGTGTATATGGAAGTCCCCTATATTCTGTATTTGACTTTACTGTGACCTAAAACGTCTTTGAAGACAAAATGAAAAAAAGTAAGACACTGGGGAAGAAATGGAAGAAAATGTCACTGTATAGACAGGACAACCAATATTACAGTGATGACAGGCAAAACGTCAAAATAATTTTTAAATATTTTTCATTATTTTTTAATATCCCAATTTTTAAAATTTAATTTAGTTTTAGTTTTTCTAAATTATTATTTATTTCTTATGTTCAAATCTATCATTATAATTTCATTTTTCTCTTAACTGTATTTGTCAATATTCTTGGCTTCATTTTAGAAGAAGTTTTGGACCACAGAAGGGTTACAACAGTGGCAAGGGTGGATCATTGATAAAGGGTGTCAATGA
The DNA here is from genome assembly GCA_029593785.1 of Cabassous unicinctus. NCBI lineage: Eukaryota > Metazoa > Chordata > Mammalia > Cingulata > Chlamyphoridae > Cabassous > Cabassous unicinctus. The sequence goes on along the minus strand of JAQZBX010051232.1, from coordinate 17,036 downwards.
TGGGGATACATGGGAGGAAGTTCACCTGGGCATACATATAAGGTATATATATATATGTTCAAAAGTTTATGGGACATTGTCACAGTTGGTAGAGATTCACACAATAATTGAAAGAATATTGAATTCCCAGCCTGGGGATCTCTGTTACATTCTCTAATGGAACAGCAGCTATCCCCTGATTATAGGAGCAATGACTAGTGAAGAAGGATGGTCCATTGATGGACGCTTGATATTGATGACTATGTTTATGAGCCTTTGCTTTTGAAATTGCAAGTTAGCTTAGTGTTGTAGGGTGCCTAAAATTTACCTCCTGAGAGCCTCCATGTTGCTCAAATGTGGCCTCTCTCTAAGTCAAACATAACATATAAATGTACTACTTTCCCCCCAGCATGGGACATGATTCCTGGGGATGAGCCTCCATGGCAACAAGAGATTACTACCAAGCACCAACTAGCAATAGAACTTGAAAAAGACCTTGAATAAAAGGGGGAAAAGGTAAAGACTAACGAGTTTATATGGCTAAGAGACTTCAAAGTTTGTTGGGAGGTCATCCCAGAGGTAACGCTTATACACATCTCAGCAGGATCTCATAGACTGCCAAAGTGGATACTACCCCCAAATAGTGGGGCTCCACATGGCTCTGGAGACACCCAGGTCCTATGGTCAGGGCAGATAGCCCTGGAGTTTGGTGGCTTGCAGTGGGCCTTACTTTGGAGTTTGTGCTCCTAAGAGTGACAGAGTTGGACTCAGTTGTGACTTCTCTCCACATGCCTCTCCTGTCCCCTGTATTTGAACTATAGTTGGTTTTGGAGTTAGTAGGTATACTCCCAAGAAACTTGAATCTTTTTGAGCTGTCCATGTGTCAGCTGGGCCCTGAGCCTCGGCAGAGTTGCAACACCTACTCTTCAGTTCATTGGACTCACCCAGGACTACTAACAAGGAGGTGAGAATGGACAACCATGATACCAAGGAACTGAGAAAGTCTACAACTACAAGCAAGAAAGTCTCATCCATCAACTATATGGGATTGAAGCCCCCTCACAATTAGAGGTAGAATGGGCATCACCATCCCAGAATCCTCAGGATTAGGGAATGAACTATGGACTAAAGTGGACTTACTGGTATTCTACTATAGATTTATTGTGATTCTAGTAATGAAAGAAATCATATCATTAATGTGGAAACAGTAGCCACTGGAGGTGCTGAAGGCAGGGAAAGGGAAAAAGAGGTCTATATGAGGGCACTTCCGGGACTTGGAACTGTCCTGAATGACTTTGCAATGACAGATGCAGGCCATTATATATCCTGCCATAACCTACAGAATTGAGTGGCAGAGAGTGTAAACTACAATGTAAACCATAATCCGTGCTTCATGGCAATGCTCCAAAATGTGTTCATCAACTGCAACGAATGTACCACACTAATGAAAGAAGTTGTTAATGTGAGGGGAAATATGAGGAGTGGGGAGTGGGGCATATGGGAATCCCTTATTTTTTTATGTAACATTTTATGTAATCTAAATATCTTTTAGAAAAAATAAAAAATATATTTTAAAAAAAGGTAGGGAAAATGGCTAACAGCCATACTGAACGTCAAATAAATAAATAAATAATACTTACACCTTGGAGCCATCTTTGATTCGTTTTTCACCTCACAATTCATTTCTAATTTTTCAAATAGTCTCTATTTAAAAATGTTTTTGGAATTCAACCTCTTTTTACCATCTTCATTAACAAAACCAATTCCAAGCCATCAATATCCCTGATCTAGACAAGTGCAATTTCCCGTTACCCATAATTTCATTTCTATTACCACTCCTTTCGGTGTTACCACATTGGCTTTCTTATAGTCTCTTCTCCAAAAACAATTTGGATGATATTATATTGTGGAAATCATGTCTCTGAGTTTATTAAAATCCTCCAATGCCTTCATTCTGAGTTAGAATGCAAAACCACAAACACACAGATGTACATTTTCAAAGCCCTCCCCTCCAAAATTATTGCTAAACCCCTTCCTCACCTACCTCTTAAACTGACTACTACTTATATGCTAGTTACACTGCTTTTTGATTTCCTTGAAAATGCCAAGCTCCTGCCTCAAAGCTTTTGTACTTATTGCCCACTTGCATGGACTGCATAACCTGTAGGTATTCACAGATTAGATTTTGCCTTCACCATGTTAAAAGAGATATTAGTGATTTCTATCTGAGATACCTGACCCACTCCACGTATCCCTCATTATCATGCTATTTTGATGTCTTTTCCTTCACAACACTGACCACTATCTGAAACAGTATTGCTTATTTATGTGTCTGTTTTATTCTGTTAGCACAAGATTTTAAGTTCCATAGTGCAGGGCAATGTAACCACAGCAAATGGAATGTCCCCTTGACTGGAACAAAGTGGGTAATCAGCAAATGAATTTTGAATGAATACATAAATGAACAATAAACTATTTTATAAAAAGTAATGATTAATGAAATATTCAAATTCATAGTACTTATGATTCGAACGGATACACACACAAGAGAATAAAAAGAACTACAGATACGTAAAATATAAAATATCATGTCAAAATACTATGTATCAATGGAACCTGAATAAATAAAAACATCTTTATATTGAAAACTGTGTTGAAGCAAATGGTTAGCCTTATTTTAAATAATATACTAATATACTTATTTTCTACCTCATGCACTAGGCAACATCAAAATCAGGATAGAATAATCAAATAAGTATTCTGGGAAAATATCCTTATGATTTCTAGGGGACAAAAGTTAAAAAATGTGTGGGAGCATTTTTAGCCACCTATATATACAAAATTCCGAGGATGATGTTTCTTTAATCCAAAATATAAATAATTTTTAAAAAGGAATTAAAATTAGAGTTTACACTTGATTAAGTTATATATTCCACAGTCATTCTCCAAGACCCATCAGTTTTTCACACTTGCCAAACTGGTAATTGAAAGGAGATGGAGTAAGAATCAATCCACACAAATCTCACTTATCTTCTATGGTGGTGCTGATTAATTAAGTTTCTCCAGAGATTCAATATATTGCATTTGTATATTGAAACACAATGAGAGAATTAGATCAATTGTTATACATGTGCATAACAAATATACAGTCAAATACATGAGAAATATCTTTGGACTACTTCAAGGATTTATCTCATACAAAATAAAATGAAATTTTATCAAATTCTGTTTTCCTTTGGATCTGTATTTCCTCCAGTCTGAAAGACAAATTGTGATTATGTTTGAAATATCCAGAAATCATTTGTTTGATGGAAGTATCCAAAAGTCCATGACGTTTCTGCATTTCTATTTTTCTCTATACCCAATAGCAAGGATATATATCCCCATGTCCTTTTTGGGGGGAAATGGCAAAATATATCACTAAACAGTTATTTATTTTATTTTGTTTTTATTAGAGAAGTTGTGAGTTTACAAAACAAATGTGTACAACATATAGGATTCCCATATAACAATCCACCACCAACACATTGCATTGTTGTGGAACATTTTTTACAATTGATAAAAGAACATAAAAATATTACTACTAACTATAGTCTTTAGCTTCACTACATGCATTTTCCCATAGAACACCCTATTATGCACACCATGTATTAGTATTGTACATTTGTTATAGTTCATGACAGGACATTCTCATATTTGTACTGTTAACCACAATCCATCATCCACCACACAGTTCACTGTGTTATACAGTCCCATCCATACCTTGTACAATTGATCCAAAGTGTATACTCAGCAGCTCTCAGGTCATCACAGAGTTGTGCTGTCATCACCTCAGTCAATTTAAGAATGTTTTCATTACTCCAAAAATTATTTCATACACCCTTACACTCCCTTATTGTTGACCCTTAGCATTGATATAGAACCTTCATTTCTGTTGATGTAAAAATATTACAATATTACCTTTAACTATATACCATAAGTTATATTAGTTGTATTTTCCAAGTATCACAATACTCCTAACACCTTGCAATAGTGATCTACATTTGTTCTAGTACATTCATGTATCTGTATGATTAACCACAATCGTAATCCACTGCAAGGTTCATTATATTACACAGTTCCAAGATTAACGTCTATCTTTTTTTCTAATGACATTTACACTCCTAAACTAACTCTTTCAGTCACTATCACATTTACAAATCAGCAATGATAGTTATACTCACTGTAATGTGTTACCATCAACTCAATCCATTTCCACACATTTGCAATCAACCTTATTAAAAATTCTACATACATTAAGTATTAGTACTTCTTCTCATCCCTCATCCTATCTACTAGTACCCTATACTCTAGATTCTAACTGCATGAGTTTACGCATATTTAGTTCTTATTAGTGAGAACATGCAATATTTGTCCTTTTCTTTTTAGCTTGTTTCACACAACATAATGTCTTCAAAGGTCATCCATGTTGTCATATGCATCCCTATTTCATTTCTTCTTACAACTGAATAATATTCCATCATATGTGTATAACACATTTTGCTGATCCATTCATCGGCTGATGGACATTTGGGTTATTTACTTCTTTTGGCAATTGTGAATAATGCTGCTATGAACATTGGTGTGCAAATGTCCGTTCAGGTCCCTACTTTTAGTTCTTCTGAATATATCCCTAGTAGCGGGATTGCTGAATCATAGAGCATTTATATATTCAGCTTCCTGAGGAATAGGCAAACAATCTTCCATTGAGGGTGCACCTTTCTACATTCCCACCAACAGTGAATAGGATTGTTCCTATTTCTCTACATCATCTATAGCACTTATAGTTTCCTGATCATTTAATTAAGGCCTTTCTATAAGGTGTGAAATGATAACTTATTGGAGTTTTGATTTGCATTTCCCTAATAGCTAGTGATGTTGAACATCTTTTAATGTACTTTTTGGCCATTTGTATTTCCTCTTTGGAAAAATATCTATTCAATTATTTTGCCCATTTTTAAAAATCGGCTTAACTTTTTATTGTTGAATTGTATGATGACTATGTACAATGTGGAAATCTTTGAACACATTGCCTTGACAAAGTCATTTGAAGCACGAAAGTATTTAATTTTGAGGAGGTCCTGTTTATCTATTTATTCTTTCATTGCTCATGCTTTCGGTGGAAGGTTTAAGGAACCACCATCTACAAAAATATATTGAAGATGTTTCCATATATTTTCTTCTAGAAGCTTTATAGTTTTAGCTTTATATTAAGGTCTTTGATCCACTTTGAGTTAATTTTTGCATAAGGTACAAAATAGGGGTACTCTTTTTCCTTTTGGATATGGATATCCATTTCTTCCAGCACCATTTGTGGATTAGACTGTTCTGACCCAGATGGGTGGGCTTGACAGCCTCCTCAAAAATCTAGACAATAGCTGTAAGGCTTTATTTCTGAACTCTCAATTTTGTTCCATTGTTCAATATGTCTGTCTTTATGCCAGTGCCATGATGTTTTTCATACTGTAGATAAATAATATGTTTTATTGATATTAATATTGCTAGTAAACTTTTGTATATTAATTGTGTGAAATATCTTTCTTCCATCCTTTTACTTTCAACCTGATTGTGTTCTTTCATCTGAGGAGAGTTTCTTGTAGGCATCGTAGAGATGCTCATATTTTTTCATCCTCTCTGTTAGTCCATCTTTGTCTTTTGATTTGGGAATTCAATCCATTAACTTTCAGTGTTATTACTGTAAATCATTACTTACTTTGTCCATTTTATCATTTGGATTTCTGTTCTCATATCTTACTATTGTCTGCCTTTTTACCCTTTAAGTTACCCTTACTAATAATCTTCATTTTTACACTCCTCAAGTTTCTCACCCTTGTCTTTTCCCTTATATCTGTCACACTCACTTTAGTATCTCTTGTACATCTGGTTCTTTGGAAACATAATCTGTCAGTTTTTGTTTATCTGTGAAGACTTTAAACTTACCCTTATTTTTGAAGGACAGTTTTGCTGGATACAGAATTCTTGGCTGGCAGGTTTTCTCTTTCAGTATCTTAAATATATCATACCACTTTCTTCTTGCCTCCATAATTTCTGATATGAGATTGGCACTTAGTCTTAGTGAGGTTTTCTTGTATTCAAAATGTTCTTTTATCTCTGATATTTGTCATTCTGAATAATAACTGTCTTAGTTTAGGTCTATTCTCATTTCTTCTGATTGGGCTGTATTGTCTTTCTTGGATATTGATATTTATGGATTACATAAGGTTTGGGAAATTTTCAGTCATTATTTCCTCAAATATTCTTTCTGCCCCTTTTCCATTCTCTCCCCCTGCTAGGACACTGAAAACATGTATGTTTGTGTATTTTATGTTGTCATTCAACTCCCTGAGACTCTGTTCTATTGTTTCCATTCTTTTCTCTTTCTGTTCTGTTTTTTTCAAGTTCAGTTGTTTGCTCCTCCAGTTCACTAATTCTATCCTCCACCAATTCAAATCTGCTATTATATGCCTCTAACATATTTTTAAAACAAATCAGTTTTATCAATACATATTGATAAAGCATACAATTCACCCAAAGTGTACAATCAATAGTATTTGGCATAATCACATAGTTGTGCATTCATCACTTCAACTTTTATTAGAGCGTTTTCATTATTTCAATGATAATAATACTAAATAAAAAATAGGCAGACAAAAAATTTCTCATCTCTCAATCTCCCTATGTTTTCCCCACCATATAGCTGCTGCTTCTGGCTATTCTATCCAAAGTGTAAAATCAATGACTTTTAGTATAATCACAAGGTTGTACATTCATCATCTCAAAAATTTTAGAAAAACGTCTTTATTCCAAAAAGAAAGACTTCACACCCCTTAGCATTCCTTCCTCAGACCTACATAACCACTAATCTCATTTCATCTTTATAAATTGATTTATAGTTACATTTTGTATAAATTGAATTATAAAATATGTAGTACGCTGTTTCTGGTCTCCTTCACTTAGTATAATGCTTTTTTTATTAGTCTGATTTAGTAGTATTAACTTACATTTGTTCAGTTTCAAAGAAAAATGGTCTTATATATGCAACTCTACCGTTATTCATATTTCACATAATATATTTTTATTCTTGTGGTAGGCTGTGGTTTCTTAAACCTTATGCCCAAAGCACAAGCAACAAAAGAAAAAATAATGAGACTTCCTCAAAATTCAAAATTTTTGCACCTCAAAGGACTGTGTCAAAAGGATGAGAAGGCAGCTGACTCAATGGGAGAAAATATTTGGCAATCACATATCTGATAAGAGTTTAATGTCCATGATATATAAGGAGATCATACAGCTCAACAATAAAAAGACTAACTATCCAATTAAAAAACAGGCAAAAGACTTGAAAAGACAACTGTCCAAAGAAGAAATACAAATGGCAAAGGAATACATGAAAAAATGTTCAGCATCACTAGCAATTAGGGAAATGCAAATCAAAACCACAATGAGATATCATTTCACACCTATTAAACTGGCCACTATTAAAAAGTCAGAAAACTCTGAATGTTGGAGAGGATGTGGAGAGACAGGAACAGTTATTCACTGTTGGTGGGAATGTAGAATGTTACAGCCACTGTGGAGGACTGTTGGTAATTCCTAAGGAAGTTGAATATACACTTGCCATGGGACCCGGCAATACCATGGCAAAAAGAACTTAGAGCAGTAAGATGAATAGATGTCTGCATATTGATGCTCATAGCAGTGTTATTGATGATTGCCAAAAGTTGGAAACAACACAGGTGTCCATCAACTGATGAACAGATTTTTTTTAAAATTGTGGAGTAAACTCACAATGTATATTATGCAATATTATGCAGCAGTAAGAAGAAATGAAGTCGTGAAACATATGACAACATGGATGAATCTGGAGTACATTATGTTGACTGAAGCAAGCCAGACACAAAAGGACAAATACTGCATGATTGCCCTATTATGAACTAAATATATTGTCTAATGTATTTTCAATTGTATCCATTTGTCTTTCATTCCCTTAAGCTCTGCTGCTTTTCTTTTCAAGCCTTCAAATTGTTCTTTATTCTCACCCACTGTCTTATTAATATCCTTTATCTCTTTAGTCATATTTTCCTTCAACTTCTTGCATTAATTTAGGAGATTTGTGTGATTATCATTGATTAGTTGTCTTCAATACTGTGTCATCAGGATTTTGGGTTTGTTCCGTTGGCTGGGCCATCTCTTCCTGTTTCTTAGTATGGCTTACAATTTTTTGCTGATATCTAGGCATCTGAATAAGTTGGTGAATTTACTCTGACAGTCAATTTCTCTCTCTTGCCTAATATTTTTGTTTCACAGCTCTTCTTTGATTTTTGGTTCAACTTATTGAAGTCTTTAAAATCACCCAGGTTAAGTTATCAGCATAGGGCCAGGGACTCAATTGGGCACAGACCCACTCAGAGGGGACTGGGAAGAGAGACACCTAAATGCAGTTTTCTCCTTGCAATTTCACAGCATGCCAGCAGATGATGCTCTTCAGCAAATCTTTCATGGACTGTCTTTAATCTACACTGGTCTGTGATTCTGGTCTGCTAGAGCTGAGATTCAAAGTGGGCTCTGCTGGCAAAATTCACTGAAGAGAAACCACTCTCCACCTTCTGCCACACCCTCTTCCCAGAAAGGAATACATCTGCTCCTTTCTTAGTTGGCTGCATGAGTCACAGACTGTATCCAAGTTGTTCACCTTGAGGGTAGGGATGGGCTCCATTTCCAGTTGTGGGATAACTCACAGTTTTCATTTTGGCTTTTTTATCTCTCTGTCCCTTGTCTTCCTGTAGGCTGCACAGCACTCTCCTGGTTCTGAAGATACCCAAACTATCTCCCTTGGACATCTTTTTGCCTTGCCTCTATTGTTTTTGTGAGAAAGTTGAGTCATGCCACCTATTCTGATGCCATATTCCTGGAAGTTCAAATAATATTCTTTCAAGTCAGGATGTGAGAGTCATCAAGCCTTATTCTTCTTTTAAAAGATAATTTAGGCTATTTGGTATTCCTTACCCTTCCAAATTAATTTGATAATTGGCTTTACCATTTCTGAAAACAAAAATCTGTTGGAAATTTATCAGTATTGTTATGAGTCTGCAAATGAGTTTGGGTAGAATTGGCATCTCAATGATATTTAGGCTTCTAATCCATGAACATGGAAAGTCTTTACATTTATTTCAGTCTGTTTGATTTCTTGTAGCAATGCTTTCTAGTTACTGAATACAAGTCCTTTATGTTCTTGGTCAAGTTATTCCTAAATATTTGTTTCTTTTACTCCCTATTACAAATGGCATTTTTTTCCCTGACTTCCTCCTCAGCTTTCTCATTACTCATTTATAGAAACACTAATGATTTTTGCATATTAATTTTGTATCCCACCACTTTGCTGAACTAATTTATTATCTCTACTAACATTGTTGTAAATTCTTTGGGACTCTCACATGTCCTTTTGAGGGAGACTAGAGAAAGATTCAAAGGATTTATATGTATTTCAATGATAGAAGGTTTTTGTGTATGGAATAACTCCTCCAGAGCTGTTTATAATTTTAACAATAAATTTATTCAATTCACATATCTAATGAACTGTTTGAAATTGTCAATGAATTCTCCAATACATATGTCTTCATTCATTTTAAAATTAAATTCTATTAAACCACAAATGGAGTGATTTTCTAAAACCTTAGTCAGCAAAGGAAACATAGCAAAAATGAGAAAACTATTAAAAATAATTTCTACAGTTACACCTAAAACAATTCTTAAATTTGCAGCCATATCATTTATTATATACTTATTCTTATACCTAACTGGGGTACTTGCTTTACCAGTAGGAGATGTGTTTTAATCCTGTCAAAATAAAAAGAAAATAATTAATACCATTTTTTAGTGAAGTAACATTATCTGAGTTATCTACTAAGACTTGAGCATGGTAGAAGACTTGAAACTTCTCACAGATTATATAAGCCTTGAACATTGATTATAAATCTTAGCATCCACTTAAGGGGTAAAGGACTTTGTTACATCAAAAAAAAAATTTTTAGTTTGCCACTTTTTTATTTGTTTTTATTCATGAAATTCAATAAAGACATTGAAAGGCTGCTTATAAACTTTATTTCTGGGAATTCCTTGGTTAATTTTTGCAGTCCAACTGTGATGGTTAGGCTAATGTGTGAACTTGGCCAGATAATTGTGCCTAGTTGTTTGGTCAAGCAAGCACTGGGCTAACTGTAATACAAGGACAATTGATTATGGGCTTTAGTCATCAGTAAGTTTACTGCATAGATGGCTGATTAAATCTACATCAATCAGGGAATTTGCCATCAGCAATGAGTGACGCTTTATTCAATCAGTTGAATGCCTTAAAAAGGAAAGTGATTTCAGCATTCAGAGAGAATTTCCCAGCTTGTCTTTGGACAGCCAAAGTCTGCCAGAAAGTCATCAAGGACCTTCACTGGACTTTCATCAGAGCCCCTGGTTTTCAGCCTCCCTCGGAACCTGGACTTGTGCTTTCCCACAGTCACTTGAAAGACGCTTATAAAATCTCATACTATTTACAGGTATCTCCTGTTGATCCTGTTTCCCTAGAGAACCCTGACTAATACACCAACATTTCTTGTTCTAGGCCATTCTCTAAGATCAAATTACTGTGCCACTGTTACTGCCTATTATAATGATTTATGCACTTTGCTTCTTGCCATAACAACTAGTATTAGTGGTTAGCTAAATATGATCCCTTTTAACCTAATTGAGATTATGGATCTTATTTAAAAATCAGCTCCATTTGCCATAATACTCTGCCTATTAAAAACAACATAAATCTAGTTATCAAGAGAATTGCATCATTCTCATCAATTTATTCCCAGTGGACATGCACTTTGCATCTTTTGAGGAAAAATAAAAACTAAGCAGGCAACATTTCTGTCTCCAGGTTTCTCTGGACTATTTTCTCTCAATTATGTCATATTTCCTATTATTTTAGATTTTCCTACCATAAGAAAACATTTAATTTTCAGGGTTATATTAGCCAAACCATTAACTTGCAAGAAGTTGCCAGAACCAGCCCAAAGTAACAAGTAATTTTAACAAAGTAACAATCTTGAGTACAATTCAAGATTGTATTTCTTTCTCCTTGTTTCAAAATGCCCCCAAGTCCATGCCCACACATTTTCCCTAAATAGTTATTAGTGTATTTATTCTCATCAGCACCTTATCCCCAGAAATTTATGCATGAAATACATAGATACTAAGATAAAAATGAGGAATATTATACTATGATGGAAATTTTATAGCTCTCCCCCTCAAAGAAACCTCAGGATTCTCAAAAATGGAAAGTAAAATGGGAGGCATATCACAAGTGTTTGAATATTCATACTTTTTCAAGTCTTTGAAATCTTTCCATATATCCTTATTCCATGTTTTGGGATCTCCCATTTATTGGTTACTGCCTTAGCTTTCAAATAGTTATACTGAAATTTTTATAATTCAAATAGGGGGAAATTATGTCGCATAGAATTTTTTTTCAATTTTGTTTCTGGCCTCATCCTTGAATGTTGAATTTATTTTTTTTACAGGTGGCACAATTTTAAGGATGTGTCTTTAGAAAACACTTCTGAAATGTAAGCTTGTATATAAATATCAAGTTTAGGTGCATAAAAGCTGTCAACCTGTAAATATAACAAAACTTGAAGTGAAAAATTTGATCATGATTTTCTTACATAATATAAGGTCAAGTTCAAAGTATGACACAAGAAATTGTCTTAAAGACAAATTTTATTGATTTTTTTGGATGATGTGGAAAGCTCCTTCTACATTTTGCTCTAATTTCTCTTATTTTTTCTCATTCAGTTTTTATTTTCTGATGTACACTATTCTCAAAAACAGAAGGGAATATGACATATTGATAGACATCTTCTGTACTTTCTTGCTGAGTTGAAGCAATATTCAAAAGGTTAAAATAGCAAAATTGTGGAAGTAAAATTATCTATAAATATTTTAATGATTCAATGAGCTCTGTACTTTAATGTTTGATAAATCCACTGGAGACTGATAATTATATTCTCTATGTAAATAAATTTTTTGTACATCATGTATTAAGCTGAACATGGACTAGAGTGGGTTATGGCTCTGCATAATTCTAGATGGTTAAAGGCCATTCAGAACAAGGATCTTAAGAAAAGAGAGACATATTCATGAAGCAGGACACTTGCACCTGAACTTTAAATCAGTTATTTTCTGAGAAGGTATTTGTTATCTATCCAAACAACATTTTAATTATAGTTTGGGTAAAATATACTGTGGTATATATATATTAATACTTAAATAACTGTTTAATAAATGGAATATTGATTTATTACTCAGTATATAACCTTGGTTCTCGTTATTGAATTCTCTTTATTAAATGGCTTTCCAGTGGTGCTAAAGAAAGTCTTCTAAATAAGTTGGATTCAAATGTCAGTAATTAACAGATATTGCTGTAAAATACCATCCAGATCAGGCGAACATTTTTCTTACACAATTTCATATATTAGGGACTTGGGAATTGTCCTGAATGACATTGCAACAACAGATACAGGCCATCATATATCTTGCCATAACCAAAAAATTGTGAAGGAGAGAGTATAAACTACAATGTAAACTATAATCCATGCTTAGGGGCAATGCTCCAAAACGTGTTCATCAATTGTAACTAATGTGCCACACTAATGAAGGATGTTGTTAATGTGGGAAAATGTGGGAAGTGTAGGGAATGGGCATATGGGAATCCCCTGTATTTTTTATGTAACATTTATGTAATCTAAGTATCTTTAAAAAAATAAAAAATGTATTTTAAAAAATCTTATTGTAGTTAGAGCTTATTTAAGTTTAATTTTTCTTTAACACATTTGATTCATGTAAAATGGTTATTTACATTACAATTGAAACCTTTAAGAAATATAAAGTTATAAATTCCATCTTGACATGCATCATAATTTCTCTTGGGAATATAAATGAATAATTGTTTCTACTTCTAAAATTGTTGCTATTTCAGTTTTTTGTGTTGTATAATCATGACCATATTTAATATAAGGGAAATGATACATTGTATTACATAATCATAGATATCATCTAAGTTGAAATGCTTGAGACATAGTAGCCACTTAGGAAAATCTTTATTGAGATTTGCCAGGAAGAGTTTCTGTAACAGTGAGATTTGTCAATCTTTATTGAGGTTTGCCAGAAAGAGTTTCTGTAATAGTGAGTAAAGGTTCTTCTTTCCAGAGTAGCAATCTAGTTTATTGCTAAAATATACAGAAACCTAAGGCCTGGGATAACAGATACAGGAATCCCAGCACAAAAGACACAAGAATTCACTGATGGTGAATTACAAAGTATATATTATTGAGAATTCAGAGATACTAGGTATTTTCTATACAATATTCTTTGGTAATATTGAAACCAGCTTACATTTATATAATCATTGCTTATTTATTCTGCATTTTATGAGTTTTAACAAGTGCTCTTCTACTTGTTTTGTCAAGTGCTATATTAATAATTTTGTTTCAATCAATGCATAACAACTTGGCATTTCAAAAGCGCTCTAAATTCCTATCCATAAGTGTGATATATTTGAATTCAAAATCCCTTTTTTCCATTTATGATGTTAAATCAAGGTATTTTACCTTATCCAGATATAAATGCAATATAAATATTGAATGTGCAATGTCAATTAATGCAAAGTTTAAAATTATGAATGCACTCTTGATTGAATAATATATATTAAAATATTTTTTAAATTATTTAATGCCTCTACTATCTTTGCCCTCCCAGGGAGCCAGGATGGTAAAGGTTCTGATAGAGATATGAATGCATATATATAGATGATTATAAATGCTGATGATAATCATGGTGATAATATTAACAGGTAACACAGGCACCCTTATAAGAAATTTACTGCAATAATTCATTAAACTGATAATGTTCATATTATAATTAACTTCATTTACAGAGAAGAACCTGAGATACTGAGAGGTTATATCATGTTTCTGATGTCAGAGATGTAGTAAATTTCAAGAACTATGAAGAGTCTGAGATTTGACTCTTCTTTGCAATAAATCAGTGTGATAAAGTTTCATGGATGCTGATAGAAGACTCAAGATTCCTGGGAGAGACACAAAGGATTGTGTTACACCCCATAGAGCAAACCATATGAAAATCAACATAATTGTATCAATTTTCCTTGCCCACAAATCCTTTGGGGAAAACACAGATGGGTCATGATGAATGCCTGCACATGCAGTGGGCTGCATTACAAGAGAGGAACCCTGTGTTCAAATAATTCATAATCAGGAAAAAACTATGTTTTCTTTTGCTTCTGAGGGAGACAATACCTCTAATATTCCAGGCTGTTAGCAAATCTACCCTTTGCTCCAAAGGAAAATAATTTTTCAATTTTCTAAGGATGTCCAAAACACAAACATGCTTGAAAAGATTCTCTAAAACATAGGGCAGTCAGTGCCTCTGCTCACAGCATGTGAAAGATCTAATGGAGAACTCTTTCTTAAAAGTGAGTATCATAGCTGGTATTTTAACTCAGGACATGTGTTTCTGGAGTTCATGCTCTTTATTATTATACTTTATGCAAGTTCATATGTTTATGCTGATATATGGAAAAACCCAAAATTCAATGGATTAATAACAGTATTATGACCTCTATAGATAAAAGAGCAAAGTTTAATTAAAAAATGTTAACAAGGAATGTGCTTTAATGGACAGATAAAAATGCTTTCATTGATATAAAAGAAAGGCCTGCAAAATGATCAATTATTTATAATATTATCTTATAAATAAAAAAATAAAGATACCTTTAAAACAGGGTATTTATTGCTAATTTTGAAGCAATCTCAAGCTTACCCATGTTTTGTAAAAAAAAATCAAAACACTCAGAAACATATGATCCAGATTCTAAATATGTTTAAAATATGTTTTGTAAACATATTACAAAAAAGGAAAGAGAGAGAGTATAAATGCTTTCAAGTATGCTTTCAAGACATACTTGCCCCTTACTGTGACAACTCCCTATTTTACCATGACATTCAAAGTCAACGAAGCTTTTGGTTTGATAAATACTGATTCATTCATTAATAAAGTTTATCAGAAGCAGAGTAAGTGATAATTTCTACCTTTCTTTCTCTCTCTCTCAGGCCCAAGATATTGTTTATTGCCATTAACCATTTACTGCTTTCTGCAGATATTTTTAAATCATTTTAAGAAAAAATAATTAGGGTCTGAGGCACTGAACCAATTTAAAGTTTTCACTATTTTCATTATTAGAATGAAGATGGAATATCAGACCTTTCCAACTCTACAACTTACATGCTTATGAAGTATAACAATGGCCACTTAATAAATAAATTGTATACTTCAATGATTAAACAGAGCTAGATCCTTTAAAGGTCAATTGTGGGGAGATTAAACACAGCAAAATCTTTCCTATTTTGTAGAATTTCTAAGGAGATGTAGATCTTCATCTGTGTAATTACATAAGTATGCTTTATAGATTGCCTCATGGAGAATTGCTGATACCTACTGTTACCTTTTCCTGCCCATATGCCATCATATTTAACTCTCAAACATATTAGAGAGTGACCATTATTTACCAATTGATTTGGCTTAATGAAATTTTAGCCAAACTTCGCTCCTCCCCCACAAGCCCTTAAACTTTGGCTCACCCCAAACTAAAGCCACCACTAGTGCGCATAAAAGTTCCCTCAACAACTCGTTCCATAATTGGCCTACTACAGAGAGAAATATTTCCTACTGAAGCACCCTGATTTTATCACGTGCTTGTGCCACCTGCTTGCCATATTCCCCACAAAGTTCCTACTAGCCCAACTAGCTAAAAAATAAGCTTTTTTTGTTTGTTTGTTTGATTTTGAGATGCTTGCAGATCCTGAAGTGAGAGGATTCTCCCTAAAACAGTAATCTTTTGAATTAATTCTCTCTTTATCTAAGCCTGGATTTGTTTTTAACTGTCAACAGTTTAGATTTTTATGAATATTAAGCTTTTGGACATGAATTATCTGTATCCTTTTACAGTTTACAGAGAATTTAAAACAAATACATAGGTCTTTGTGAGTAAAAGCATAAGTGATTTTATTTATAAATATGTGTGTGTGCGCAATATGTGCAGACAGAGAGAGAAATAGAGATATTTTCTTTAGCCGACATAACTAAGAACTGCAGTATGGATGCTCGACTTTTGTTTTTTAATTCGCAATGCATCAGTGACTTTACTAACTCCACAAGAGTGTAAGGAATAGAAAAATATTAGTCAGAAATATTCTACTTCAAAAAAAATTGACATCAAGTAAAACCTGGGCACTTATAATCTAAAAAAAAAAAAAAAAAAAAAAAAATTGATGTTTTCCAAAGCTCTCAATACTGTTAGCCTTATTTGAATTCAACATTCCTGTATTCTCATTAAGTGAGCAATGCCAATAAGTCATATAACAAGCATTTCAAACATGTTGGAAACTCAAAATTTTTATGCTAGTCACACATATAAATAACACAATTTTATAATAAACTTCTGGGAGGAAACAAAATTTTCTTAAAATGACAATATTGAGTAGAATGACCCTTATATATCAAATTCTTATTTCAAAGTATAAACATACATGCAAATGCATAAGTAGATATAAACAAGTGAAAATTTAAGCACAGAGAAGTGATTTAAAGTTAAAATGGTTTATTTTATAAAAACATATTTTGATATATTTCTCTCTTTAGGATAAAAATACTAAATATTCAGAAATTCTTCCCATGAATTTAATAATAGCATTGTAGGGATAGAATTCACATGTCAGAAAATTCACCCATTAAAATTATACAATTCAGTTATTTTTAGCATATTCACAGATTTTTGCAACCATCACCATGATAAAATTTCAGAAGGTTTTTATAATCTTAAAAATAAAACCTGTACCATTTAGCAGTCACTCACGATCCCTCTCTACCCGCACTCCCCAGCAATCTCTACTTCACTCTCT
>JAQZBX010051231.1:0-19437 GCA_029593785.1 Cabassous unicinctus | reverse complement strand
AAAAAAAAAAAAAAAAAAAAAGCATTTTCCTTGCATCTTAAATCGGGGTGAGAAGGGAAAGAGCGGAATCTCCCAGCGCAGGCAGGAGCAGCTGCATGTGTCCAGGGGTGCCTCTGACCTTCTCACATGAGCCGCTCCCCCAGTATCCTCTTCCTACAGGAGCCACAGGAAGCAGCTGGAACCTCGCATGCCCGACAACAGGGCTCCAGGAGCACCAGGTATGGACTAAGGTCTGTGAATCCAACTCCCTGTCTCCATCGGGGCTTGAGGTGTTTCTTTCCACCAGCACCAGGACGTCTTCTCAGGGTGAGAATGGAGTTATTTTCCTCTGTCCCCCCTCCCTTCCCCAAATTGTCTCTGCCAGGGAGTTCTGAATCTTAAATCCAGAGGTATAAATGCGAGCTTCTTCTGTGAAATGAAGGCTCACCCTAAGCAAGCCAGGCAGGTCTGTCTGGTAAATGTGGGATTTTAGGGGATAAGCTCTGCCCTCCCTTTAAAGGATAATCTATAGCTCAGAATAGTGGGAGAAGCATGATTTTTAAGTCAGACAGTCCTGGGTTCGAATCCCAGTCTTACAACTTACTTATACGACCGATGGCAAGTCATTTAATTTCCCAGACTTAGTTTACTTACCTACAAAATGGGGAAACATCTTCTTCATTGTATTGTCATGTAAAGAGCTTAGCAGTGTCTGGTATATTTCAACCCCTCAATAAGTGGCAGTTGTTTGTGTTGTAGTTTGCTGCAGAGCACACCCAGGCTAACCTTGAAACCACCCCGTACCCCCAAAGAAACACTCTCCTGGCTTTCTCCAGCCTCGGTCAGTCCCTCTTGCTTGCGTGGCCACCTGGGCCAGGCAACAAGGGCCACAGGGACGGCTGTGATTGGTGAATTGCTGCTGGCCCCTGAGCTCAGGGGGGCTGTGTGGTCCAGTGCAGAAGAGGCAGTAAGGCCAGAGCCAGCAGGAGGCTCCTCCAGGCAAACAAGTGGGTTCACAGGTGTCCAGTACCCACTGCCTTGGGGCACACGCCCCTCTGTACTCGGTCACCCTCCGTGGGTTCACACTCCTGCCACTCACTTAGCCTCCGCAGGAAAGTCTCACAAATTATACACAATACCCCTCGAATTGAGGAGGTCACAAGCAGCCCTCAAATGCAGGAGCGCATGCTTCAACCCCCACTCGCCAACATATTTAGGTCCATGGAAATGCCAACAGCCCCACCAAACATGCACACACACACACACATGCTACATGCTCCTGCATGCTTACACATGGCATGTTTCCCAAAGTGCAGCCCAAAAATCAATCTGGGGCACCCCACTTCTATGCAGAACTTGCCCTCTGAAGTGTGTGTGCACTTCCACACACGCGGGCACACACACACATGCATGCACACTCCCACAGGTACAAGCACCTGGGCAGGATGCCGGAGATGGCACCTTGGGCCTCAGCAGTTGTGGCAGCAGTCCACAGATGGCAGAGCCCCAGCCGAGGAGGCCAAGGAGGGGGATGGGTGCTGGGTGAAGGGCTGACTCCGAAGACTTCCTTGAGGGCAGGGACAGAGCAGGAAAACTCCAGGTGCCTGGAGCGAGGGAAAGGGACCCACCCAGCTGGGGGCGGGGGAGGGAAGGGAGGATGCTGATGACCAAGGCTGACACCCTCCAACACCCTCTTACTGATTCAGCTCCCAGCTGGTCCCCGGGGCAGAGAGCAGGCCCTGGATCTGGCCCTATGTGCTCCAGCATCAGGCAGAAGCAAGGGCACTGTCAATATTTCTTTCCCACCTCTTTCCACATGTTCTCCATTTCTGGAATTAGTCTATCCCCCAAGCCCTGGGGCCACCCTGGATCTGGCCTGACAATTAGTTCCTTCAGTGCTCTGGAGACCAGACACAGGAAGCTTATGACTGAGCTTCCTGAAAGGAGGCGGCCGGATGGCAGGAGGGCAGTGTCACTGGTTGGGGGAGCAGGACTTTGTAACCTCTGTCTTTTGTCTTTGGGACATGCTCTAGGGGGCATGCTCTAGGGGGCAGATGAGTGGCGGGTTTTACCTCCTCTGGGTCTCAAAAGCGTTCACTCGCCCCGCTGGGAAGGGGCTGCACCTGCAAGGGGTAAGTCAGTGATCAAGGCAGAAGAGGCTTCCCCAGCCCTAACGACAGCCTGGAGTGAGCATAAACAGCCAGAAGACATTCCTCTCCCCACTAGCCCCTCCACCCCTCCCTACCTTGCTCCATGCCCCATCCCTTTACTGCCCCAGCCAACCTTCCAGGAAGAGAGCAAGCCTGCAAACCTTCTCCTCTGCCTTCTGCAGTCCTTCAACAAGCCAGGGACAGGGCTTTGATAGGAATCTTTTCTGCTCCTAAGGAGCAGAGCTTCTTGTAGACGGAAGATGCTGTTCCACCAGCAAAGCAGCCCTTTCACTAATGGTGTTGTGCAGAAAAACATTTGGCCAAGAACTTGGATCCAGTCAAGTCAAGATTATGGGGACAATTCCTCTATGGCAGGACCAGAGAAAGACAATTCTACAACCTGAACCCACATTGAACCTTGACCCTGACCACAGGTTGAGCCCCGACCCTGGTCACAGGCTGGTCTTGATCACAGAGTTTTAAGTTGAGTCCTGAAAAACATTTACAACAACTCTACTTCATAGAGAAATTAAGCTCCGGAAAGGGGCAGTAACTTTTGCTCAAGGTCACAGAGCAAATCAAAGGCAGATCTGTTAACTAGAATCGAATCTCCTGCCTCCTAGCTCGGTATCTTTAGATCTCAGCAAAAGGTGATGTTTTAAGGCCGGGCTTTGAATATAAGAGGGGAAGTTTCCAGGCGAGGGGGGACCCTCACGAATGTTTGATGAAGCTGTCACGGAAGCCCTTACATCCTGGTGCAAGCGTGTTCTTTTCCCTTCTTCCTTCTGAGGCTGGGCCAGATAAAGGCCAGACAGTGGCAGGCTCAGCTGGTCCCCCTCTGCCCAGGGGTGGGGACAGGGCTGGTTGGGCATGGGCCCCTCTGGTCAGGTCTTCTCCGAGCCAGCAGCAGTTTCAGCACTGAGATAAGAAGGAGGATTGATCTTTCTGCTGCTTCAAAGAGAATAGGAACTCACCTTGTCATTGCTGTTGATCAAATTCTCTGCAGAGGATGTTTCATGTGGCCCTGTGGAGGCAGGAGTCCCACTCTGTGTCATGCTGAAGCCTTCCTCCCAACCTTGCTGCAAATTATAGAGTCCTTCCTTCCAGCCAGGGTTCCAAGGTAGCCTCCAGGAGCCAGAGGTTTAGATACCCTGCCAGCCTTTTCTCTAGGCAGCTCAGTCCAGGATCGGGACTCAGTCTGTGGGAACTGACAGTATCCTCATTTTACAGATGAGAATTTGAGGCATAGAGAGGTTAAATAACTTCACTAGAGCCATAGGCTAGTAAGCCCTTGAAGATTTATTTATTGATTTATTTATCCCCCCCTTGCTGCTTGCGTTTGCTGTGTTCATTCGCTGTGCATTTCCTCTGTGTCTGCTTATCTCCCCCTTGCTGTGAGGTCTTGCTGCATCAGCCCACCGCGCCGCGCGGGCCGGCGTGCCCTCACAAGGAGGCCCCAGGAAGCGAACCCGGGGCCTCCCATATGGTAAACGGGATCTCTATCAATTGAGCCATACCCGCTTCCCTCTTTGAGATTTGATAAAGTTTGTTTTATGACACAGAATATTGTCTATAATGGTGAATGTCCATGAGCAACTTGAAAAGAATGTGCATTCTGCTGTTGGTAGGGAAGTGTTCTATAAATGTCAATTAGATTGAGTTGGTTGATAGTGCTGTACAGGTCTTTTATACCCTTGCTGGTTTTCTATCAGTTACTGATAGAGATGTGTTATGGTCTCCAAGAATAACTTTGGATTTTTGTTTCTCCTTTTAGTGCTATTCAATTTTTGCTTCATGTATTTTGAAGTTCTATCATTGGATGCATACACATTTAGGATTGTTGCATCTTCTAGATGAACTGACCCTTTTGTCAGTATGTAATATTCCTCAATACCTGGTAAGTTTCCTCCTTCTGGAGCCTACTTTGCTTGAGATTAATATATCCTTTCCAGCTTTTTTTTTTTTTTTAAGTAATGTTTTTGGCATAGTTTTTCCACTTTTACTTTTAACCTATATACATCATTAGATATATATATAAGATTTATTTTATTTATTCCCCCGCCCCTCATTTGTGCTCACTGTCTGCTCTCAGTGTCTCTTTGTCATGTGCTCTCTGTGTCTGCTCCTTTTCTTTTTGGGAGGCACTGGGAACCAAACCCAGGACCTCTCATGTGGGAGGGAGGCACCCAAATGCTTGAGCCACATCCACTCCCTGCTTGTTGTGTCTCTCATTGTGTCTCCTTGTTGCATCATCTTGTTGCATCAGCTCACCGCGCCGGCCTGTCACATCAGCTCCCTGTCTTGCCCATCTTCTTTAGGAGGCACCAGGAACCAAACCCGGGACCTCCCATGTGGTAAGTGGGCACCCAACTGCTTCAGCCACATCTGCTTCCCTATATCATTATATTTAAAGTGAATTTCTTATAGATAGATATAATTGGGTCTCGATTTTTTATCCAATCTAACAATCTCTGTCTTTAATTTGTGTGTTTAGACCATTTATATTTAATGCATTATTGATGTGGTTGACTTTATGTCAATCATAGTATTGTTTGTTTTCAGTTTGTCCCCTCTGTTTTTCATTCCTCTGCTTCTCCTTCACTCCTTTCTTCTGGATTATTTGAATATTGTCCTAGTATTACATTTTTATTTCCCTATTGGCTTTTTGACTCTATATTTTTGTAAAGTTTTTTTTTTTAGTGGTTGTTCTAGTGATTATAATATGCATATCTAATTTTTCATGGTCTACTTAGAATTAATATTTTACCACTTCAAGTGAAATGTAGAAACCTTACAAACATGAGTCCTTTTCCCTCCTCCTTTTATGTTATAGTTGTTACATGTAGTACATATTTATAGGTTGAAAACCCCACCACTAATATTACAATTTTTGCTTTCAACAGTTATCTATACTTTAAAGCACTTAAAAGGGGGAAATTTCCTGTTGTGTTTACTCAGATATTATAATTTTTATTTCTCTTCTTTTATTCCTAAAGCTCCAAGTTTCATTCTGGTATCATTCTGCTTCTCCTGAAGAAATTCCTCTAGCATTTCTTTTAGAGCAGGTCTGCTGGAAACAAATTCTCTTAGTTTTGTTTTATAAACATATGTCATTAATTTACCTTTAAGATATTTTTTCACTGGATATAGAATTCTAGTCTTTCAGCACTTTAGAGATGTTGTTCCACTGTCTTCTGGCCTACATGTGTTTTGGGAGAAATCTGTAGTCATTTGAATTGTTGTTCCCCTTTATGAAATGTGCTGTTTTCCTCTGGTCACTTTCAAATTTGGGGTTTTATCCTTGGTTTTCAGCAGTGTGATTAACTGTATTTGGGTCAGGTTTTCTTTGAAATCTCCCTGTTGGGGTTTGTTTAATCTATGAATTTATATCTTTTATCAAATTTGGAAAATTTTCAGCCATGATTTCAATTTTTTTCTGTACCAAGCTTTTCCTCCTCTTTGTTTGGGACTTCCTTGACATGAATGTTAGACCTTTTGTTGTTGTTCGGATTTGCTCATTTTTGCTGATCTATTATCAAGACCATTGACTCTTTCCACTGCTATCTCCATTTTGCTATTGAGTGCCATTTTCTATTGCCATTTTTATTTCAGTTACATTTTTTAAATTATAAATTTTCCACTTGGTTCTTTTTTATAGTTTTCATTTCTTTGCTGAGAACATCTAGCTTTCCATTCATTTCAAGACCTTACTTAATGGACCACAGTTATAATAGCTGATTTAAAGTCAACTGATAATTGCAACATCCGGATCATTTCAGGCCAACATCTGTTAAATATCTTTTCCTTTGAGAGTAGTTGAAATTTTCCTGGTTCTTTGTGTATCAAATAATTTGTGACATTTTGAATACTATATAATCAACCCTATTAGGTTCAGACCACAAGTCCCAACCTGCCTGTGGTCTACTGTTCCAGGTTACTTTTCAAAGTCTTTGCAGTGCTAAGCAGGCCTGCCCCACAGGTTCACCACTTGGGCTGGTCTAGGATCTGAGCAGTGGTCCACACCACAATTTAGTTCTTAAAGTCTCTACTGTGCTGTTGTGGGTCAGTTCAGCCTGCATGTACAGTTCAAGGGCAAGTTGAGGACTGCATGCATTGAGTTAGGGGAGTCCTTTTCCATGTCTCCATGATTTCTCCCATACTCTCTGGCTCCCAGAGGCCCTTTTCTGGGCTCTTTGGCTAGAAATCTTAGGTTTTAGCCTCCCCATGCTGTCACACATTTTCCTTGACAGGGTCCACCTCCAGGATGAAGTGGTAAGTTAAAAGAGAGAGAAAAAAATTAATGGGGATTCCCCCCCACCACACGCTTTGGACCACAGGGACCACTGTTCCCAACTACTTTAGTCAGAGAAAAGGACTTTTTCCCAGAATTTTAGGTGCTTGCACCATCAACACAGCAGGAGTGTAGCTTCATGATTGGGGCTTTTTTTGAGAGCAGGAGAGTAAAAGAGAATAAAATGGGGGATTCTCCACACTCTGTCCTGAAGTTGTCCCTGTCTCCAGTTCTATGGCCAGAAAGAGAGGGTTTCTCATGGAGCTTTTTATGACATGCCTGCTGCACAGTTTGGGGATTCAGGCTCTCTAGAGTCCAAGCTGGGAGAAAAAACACCTCAAAGCTCACAGCCATGCTGGTCATCCTTTGAGTTTTGATTTCCCTCCCCAATCCAACTAATATTACCTATTTTCAGAGTCTATGGACAATTGCTATATGTATTCTGACTGGAGTTTTTATTTGTAATCAGTAGAAGAGAGAGGGTGGAGTGTGCTTACTTCCTCTTACCTAGAACCAAAAGCCTGTAGACATGCCATTTTAAGTTAAAAGATACGGGAGAGTTTTACTAATTTTGCAAACAGTATTGCGATATTTAAAAGACTGTGAGAGTCATTAAATTTATAAATTTAATTTTTTAGATTTACATCAGTTTTTCAAGTACATGATGAAAGGTTTTGCTTATTCAATTAGGCATTTAAGTTGCTTAGGAAAATCAAATATATTAAATGTTTAAATGTAGTTGAAATTGTTTAAGTAAATTTAATTAAGTTGTAAATGGCACCAATAGTTTAAGGGAGTTTTGTTTTTTTCAACTTGAGTTAATCAAACTTTAACTGAAGAAAAAGTGAAGGTCTTGTTCTTATTTTATTGTATTTATAAATAGAACTTACATGTGGAGCTTAATCCTTAAGAAAAGCTATATTTCAAATGTATATCCTTAATAAACTAAATATTAATTTTTAAAAAGTAACTATAAACAGTATTTTTTTGTATGTGCATAACACTCCTCTCATACACACAAACCAAAAAAAGCCTCATTGACTGCGGGGGGAGGCAGGGGTTCACCTCCTCTAGAGCAGCAATTATGTTCTCAGGCAGCTCTAGCTGTTGGGGAAGATGTCCTTCTTCCAGCTGAAATCCTTGGGTAGCGTAGATTATAGAGGGTACATACGCTTTTGGAGGCAGACTGGTGAGTTGCTTTTCCCCCTCTGAGCCTCATCTGTAAAATGAGAATGCACGAAGGATTTACACCTCATAGGGTTATTTTGAGAATTAAATGAGATGGTGTATGTAAAGTGCTTAGCAGTATAGAAAGCAGTTGTAGTATGATTGTAGAAGTTGTTGCTGGTATTGTCATTCTCTGAGAGGATGCCCGGAGGTGCCAGGCCCTGGCACTGGGAGAGCCGGTGTAGAAGACAGGCTGAAGCCAGGGGCTGACAGTAGGACCCTCACTCCTGTCTTGCCTGCCCCCTTCTTGGTGCAGCCATTCATGACAAAGTAGACCCTTTGGGGCTGTGTTGTCTGGTATTGCCAGGAGGAGGCTGAAGGCAGAGCTTTGGCCTCAGAGAGACCCGGGCTCAGACTTGGCCTTGGAAAAGCTCCCAGACTCTGAGCTGATGATACCAAGCTTGTGGGATGAGACAAAGCAAAATGTCCAGCACAAGTCCTGGCATGTAATTATCTCTACCATGTAAGTTGTATTCCGAAGTAGATTCTTTTGCCCCAGGTAATCCAGTTAACTTGTGTGCATTGACCCAGATTATCCACTTGACTTGTCTACACTGACCCAGGTTCTAGTCCTGGGTCTTGGCACTTTGATCAAATCTCTTATACCACCACCCGCCTCCCTGAGAATCAGGTTACTCCTCTCTAGATTGGATGTAATAATCCCCATTCTGCCCTGACAGGACCAAGGAGGCTCAGAGAGCCTGTGGATGTGGAAAGGTTAGTTCTGAAAGGCGATTTGCACTAACAGACCCAGGAGAGGCAGCCTGTAGACAGAGTGGGATTCTCTGACCTCTTCTCACCCTGATAGGAGATTGGATGCTGTCTTAGTGTGCCAGGCTGCTGGGACAAATGCCACACAATGGGCTGGTTTAAACAGCAAGAATTGATTGATTAGAAGCCCAAAATCAAGGTATCTGCAAGGCTTGCTTTCTCCTGCAGGCTGCAGCCTTCTGCTGCTGGCTGCTGGCAATCTTGGGCTTCTTCCACTTGCATCGCTGCCTCCAGTCTCTCTCCTTGTGTATGCTCTTCGACTTTCTACTGACTTCAGGCTTTTTCCTGTGTGGCCTCCTCCAAGTCCTGGCTTACGGTTTCTTCTCTTTACAAGGCCTCCTGTAATACGGATTCAGACCCACCCTGATTCATTTGGCCACACCTTGAACCAAAAGAACATCTTCAGAAGTTCCTGTGTACAGTGGGTTCAGACTCACAGGAATGATGAAGATGAAGAACCTGTGTTCATTGGGATACATAATTCAACCTACCACACATGCCTTGGGCTTCTGAGGGCTGATAAGTGGCCTCCATTCCAGCCAGGCCTGAGGGCAGAAGCTCTAAGGCTTGCATTCTTAGTCTCATTCATCAGCCCTGTGCTTCCTCCTTTGGAGCAAAAGCTGGTATGCAGAAGCAGGAGGGGAATTCCTGTGGTCATCAGTGCCATCCCCTGCCTTTGTCCCAACTCTCCACCAGCCACTGTCGGCTCCCCACCTCCTGGACTTCTATGCATGGGGGCCTGTCGCTAAGAACTGGGATGGGCAAGGAAGAATCTTCCTGGATTTGGTTCTCCTGCCTCTGGGACTGTGAGACTGTATCCTTCAGATCCAGCTCAAGCCCTTCCCTTCCCTCAGGAAGGCCTCATGGCTCCTCCAGCCCACACCATCTTTTCCCTCCTCTGAGGGTCTAAGCCCCACACACCGGCAATTGCTCACACTCCATCCTACCCTGGCCTCTCACTGTCCTCTGGGTGGCTCTGTCATATCATTAGCACCCCAGGTAGGGATCTTCTGCAGGGAAGGCCCAGGATCTCCTCCCTGCCTACCTCTGGACAGTCTTTCCCCTGATTGGGCCCAGAGGGGTTTCTGGGACTGCTGGCTGGATGGGAGAACACGAGGCAGGGAATTGGCAGGAGTGAGGAGGGTGGAGGAGGACAGGCCAGGTCCTAGCTGTGCTTCTCAAAGCCCAGGGCTGCAAAGAGGCCCACAAAGGAGGGGCACAAGGCCCCTATAGAAGGCCCCATATTGGGGACCACTTCTCTGGTCTCAATAATCAAAAGATATCCTGGTATATAGAGTCTTATGGTTTTGAAGTTCTTGCCCAACACTTGACAGAGTGGGCATGGTTCCTCTGACCTGCAGAAGGGGACACCAGGGATCCAAAAGAAGAATTGGACTTCCCAAGGCTGCAATGGTACCCAGGGTAAACACCCAGACCAGAGCCCCAGGCTTCTGATTTCCTGCCTCTAATCTTTGTCTCTTTCACAGGGATGGGGAGGGAGGAGGTGGGGTGAGAGCAGAGCAGTGAGTGAGCAAACCTTCTTCCTACACCCACAGCCTCTCCGTGCTTCTTTCGAGCCTGCTCTGCTGGCAGGGCTGGGATAGTCAAGGAAGGAGGCAGAACAGGGAAGCAAAGCTGGAAACTTTGCATCAGGTCAGCTCCTCCTTGTTCAGGAAGGTTGCATCTGGAAGTCCCAGGGTGGATATGAGTGCAGGCCGAGCATTCTTCCATCCTGCAGCCCACGGAGATGCCATGAACTCCTGTGTTATGTTCTCCCTGGTATCCTAAGGGGGTATACATGACCCGAGCATCTCTGGAGTCATCCCAGTTCCAGAAAGAGCCTGGAGATGAGGCTGGAGCAAGCAGTGATGCTGGCTGAAGGAACTCCCTAGCTCAGATATCCTCGCCTCCCTTCCTGTGCTGGATCCCACGATACGTACCATGCTTCAGCCTCTATGCAATTGACTAGGCCGGATATCTCTTCTGAAATCTCTCATCCTTATTTTCAGTAAACTGAAATGGTAAGGTCTTCCCCTCTCTTCACTAGCCAGGGGCTTCCAATGGAGGAAAACACGACCAGTCAACATTCTTTCCTTTTGGCCTAGCAGGAGCTATCAGGAGAGGAGCCTTGAGTGGTTAAGTGTGTGTGTGTGTGTGTGTGTGTGTGTGTGTGTGATTGTGTGAGTGGACATGTGTGAAGTATTTGTGAATGGTCTGCATGCGTATGAGAATGTGTGGGTGTAAGTGTATCTATATGGGCATGTGTATGTGTGTTGTCACCTCAACCAGACAGTGGAAACTGGTGAAGGGCTGCCTGCTTCTTTATCATCCGTGCCGTGCTGGCTGTGGAACCTTCCATGAGGGCCTGTTTTCTGTAAGAGATGCACCTGCCAGCAGTGACAGCCCAGCGTGGCAAGTACCAGAATCAGGCAGTCAGGTACGGAGAGAGCCCGGGGAGGCCCTGAGCCGAGCCTGGCAACCAGGAAAGGACTTTCACAGCAGGTGAAGTTGAATTGCGCCTGAAGGCTGAGTAGAGCATTAGGAGTCGTCCAGGGTACCTGGGCAGGGGTGGCAAATTCTGTCTATGCTGAGGGAAGAACTCCAGCAAAGGCACAGCAGCAGGAGCAGGTGGCCTGGCTGAGGAGCAGCCAGGGCTGCGTGTGGCTGAGCCCAGGGGTATCTGGGGAGAATGCAGACACCGCTGGAAAGGTCCATGGTGCCAGGTCACGCCTCAGGCATCGGGTAAAGGATAAGAGGAGCGATGAGACAGGTGGAGCCTGACCTGCATGTTGGAAAGCCAGCTCTGGAGTGCAGAGGGTGGGCCAGACACCAGAAGGATCACATTTGACAATAATCGGGGGAGATGAGGTCTGAACCTGGCAGAGAGAATGGAGCTAAAGACAGGGAGCAGCTTGGAGGAGTGATTTACAAGTTTGAATCTGCCAGACTTGGTGACCTGTAAGAAGTGGCCTCCAAAGCAAAGATGCCTTGTGTCCGCGGTTCTGGGCTGGAGCTGAGGTGGGTGAGGGCCCCCTGAAATCTACGGGGTGAGCAGGGCCAGCACTGGGATACTGCTTGCTGGTTAGAAGCCCCTGAGACATAAGACAGGCCAGCTCAGGAGCTGGGGGGTCTTCAGCACTCAGGGTTCTGGACCCTTGGCTGGGCCTGGGCCCACGACAGGCTTCCCTAGGCCCCCTGACTTGCTCCCCCCCAGGGCAGAGCTGCTCTTTCTCTTTCAGCAGCCTGGCCCAGCTGGCACTCCCCCGCCTCTTCCTCTTCATCTGGCACACCCTGACTTGACATCAGTGCTGACAAAGAGCAGAGGGATTTTGAAAAAGCCACAGAAGAAAAAAGGCATCAAAGCACCTTCCAGACCTGCACTCTCTCCCGAACTCCAAAGCCTGCTTCAGATGCTCTGCTCCCTCCAGAGGCCTGTGGGGACCAAGTGTTCACCAGGAAGGCCTTGAGATGTGCGTCCCTCCCCTGGGGGCCTCCAAAGGCAGCCCTGACAGAGCTGACTTTCTGTTTCCCACCAGGAGTTGGGAGTCTGGGTCCTGCAGGCTGCCTGGAGCCTTTGGTGCCATCTCTTCTGAGCCTCTGACTGACACCAGCTCAAAGAGTGCCCCTTTCTCCCTCAAGGCTTCCTCTTGCCTGGGGGCTCCTGTTGGCTGAGAACTCACCAGCTGTGCCCACCCTGGTCCAGAGCCGGGTCCTCTCTGCTCTGCCCAGGGCCAAGGTGCTAGCCAGGCCCGACTCTGGCTCTGTGTGCTGGTGGTCCAGCCGGGCTCTCTTGTAGAGTTGGGTCTAGCTCTCCAGTAGCTGTTTTGGTAACAAGGCCCCTGGATCTCAAATTAAGAATTTCCTGGGGAAAACCCATGCTCTGTAGAAGTCTTTTCTTGGAAAAAGACCTGGCTGTGGAATCAGAAGACTTTTGTTCTTACTCTTACCTGTCCTGACCATTTGACTTTGAATAATCTCTTCGGGCCTTAGTTCCTTCTATCTAGAATGGGGTCAATAACAGCAGCCTCGGGAAGTGGATGTGGCTCAAGCAATTGAGCTCCTGCCTACCAAATGGGAGGTCCTGGGTTTGGCTCCTGGTGCCTCCTAAAGAAGACAAGCAAGACAGCAAGCTGACACGGCGGGCAAGCACGGCAAGCTGATACAAGAGACACAAGGAGGAAAGCGTGAGAGACACAACAAAGCAGGGAGCAGAGGTGGCTCAAGTAATTAGATGCTTCCCTCCTTCCCACATCGGTGGTCCCAGGTTCGGTTCCTGGTGCCTCCTAAAAAAACAAGGAAAACGAACAGACACTGCAAGTGCAAACAATGAGGGGGTAGGGAGAAATAAATAAAATAAATCTTTAAAAAAAATAATAGCAGCCTCATAAAGCTGGTCTATGAATTAAGATAATATATCCAAAAATGTCTAACAATGCCTAGTGCATAGTAGGTTCTATCTGAAAAAAAAAAAAAACCTCATTAATTCAATAATGTACATAAGAAGCTACCATATGTTCTGCCCTCTCCCCCCACTCCCAGTACATAGGGAAGCCCCAGTCTGAGAGCCATAGAGGGCAAGAAGCTCAGAGAATTCACAGGAGGGTCATCCTAGATGCCAACAAGAACCCAGGTCAGGTTAAATATGGCCAGTAGAAGCAGGGTGGGAGGGCTCAGTACCAAGAAGATAGGACAGACTGCCAGGGCTGTGGGAGCTGGGAGCAGAAGATGGTGGCATAAGCTGATTATGAGCAAAGGACAGGAGTGAGCTTGGCCTAGCAGGATGTTAGGACTTGGAGAGGCAGAGGGACTGGGGATAAGACTTCCCCACAAACCTGAAGTGGTGCTTGCCATGGGTCCTGCAGGGAGGCCCCCTCCCCTGAAAGGAAAAGAGGTTTTGAATCTCCTGGTTGGCAAGGAGCATATCCTGCTGGTCTGCCCCAGGGAAACCATATCGTCCCTCACTTCAGGCACTGGGCTGGGTCTCCCTGGGGCCAGGATGATGGATACCGCACTGCTTTGGGCCTCTTGGGCATCCTGGAGCCTTTGCTGCCACAGACCAACTCTAGAAATACCAGTCATTTTGCTCTGGGACTGGAAGCCTGGGGGAGAAGTCCCCAATGCCGAGAGCAGAACTAGGAACCTGGGGCCACAGAACCTGCCTATAGGCCCGGGGGTGGCTGGAATGTGAATCCTCTCCTCAGCCTTCAGGAGCAAGCCCTGGGGTTCCTGGGCAGGGTGGGCAGGGTCGGTCAAGATGGAGAGAGGAGGGGCACACCTGGGGCTCCTCAGGGTCAGGGGTCTACACATCACCCCATCAACCACAGCCCAGTCAGAGCTTGGCACAGTGGATTAGACACAGAGAAACTGAGAAATGCATACTGGAAAAAAAAATCTGGAGAGATCATGGGGGTAGAGAAGAGAGAAGGAGGAGAAAAATAAAACAGAGGAGAGATGGAGAAGGAGAGAGAGGATAGTGCCTTCATCAAGTCTCAAAATAGCAGCTTTTGGTGCCGGCAGCCTGCCCTGAGATGGCCCTTTAATTGGGGCTGAATTCAGTATTTTCTGAGCCCAGTGCGAGAGTCGCTGAGGACGGCATGTGCTGGTCCAAGGTTGTCAGAAAAGGCCCAGCTGGAGCTGGAATGTGCACCGGGTGTGTGGCTTCCTGTCCCGGCACCCCACTCCTCCTCCACTGAGGCTGTGCTGAGGAGGCAGGATTAACTCTGGGGAGGTCAGAGAGGTCCTGCTTGCCTGGGGCAGAGGGGTAGAGGACTTGGGGGAAACACAGCAGGGAGAGCAGAGAGATGGTGGAGGGGAATGAATCATCATTGAGTTAGGGGGAGCAATGGCTGTGGGACAGTTGGATACTTAGTGCTTTTATTTTAGGGGTGAGTTATACTTTTACAAAAATCTCTTAACAGGTTGATTTGCCTCTCTTCCTGATGACAGCACCCAGTTGTGTGGTCCAAGCAGTCGTAATTTGAGGTGCCACTTCCTCTCCAATCCATTCACCTGTTGCTTAGCAAAAGGGGTTGGTTCTGATATCTCAAGCCTAAGGTGATATAGCCTCTGTTCCAGCCAGGTATAAATAGTAGCCTGGAAGGCCTCCACTTCCTCTTAGGATAGAATAACACGTGAGGAATTTTCTTTAGATGCCAAGAATTTTCTAACAGCATTAAAATCACAGGAAGAATTGAGTTGAATGATCACCACCCTATCTCCTGCTCCATCTCAAGTGGAATATACTTGTTCCCTGGATAACATGTCTTCTGGAAAGACCTTGAGGACTAAACCCTGTGTAGGACTACACTGGGTGGGAGGAAAAGAGGGAGAGGATGGAAGAGACAAGTGAAAGACAAGTTGGTTCTTTCTCAAGAAATTCACATTCTGGCTGGGATTGCAGAGAGCAGTACACAATGTGCTCCTGGGCTGGCTTAGATGGTGCTGCCAGCTATTGGGGTAAATTAATTCAGAGTAGGGAGCCATAAAAGTGGACTGGGAATGTAAGGGACAGGCACTCCAAACAAAAGAGACTTAGGATAAGCCTTGAATAATGGGGATGAGTCAGGCAAGCAGGGATCTGCTTTCCTGAAGTGTCCTCTCACTGCCCTGACCTGAGACCTAGGGGGAAAGGAGTTGTCAGTACTTGCCAGGGTTAGTCCATCTTCAGATCAAGAAGTGACTAAGAGAAGCGCCCAGTCCTATCTCATAAATCCTCTTCACCTTCCCAAATGTCCTGACTCTGTCCGTGGTGCTGAATACCTGGGTCCTTGTCCAAGCCTCACCTTGGGAGGATCAAGGAAGTAGTGAGATGAGCCTCTTTACAGAGGGTGTGGGCATCGGGGCTGCAGCCATTCTTAAGAGGTCTGCCCCTGGGAACCTAGGCCCCAAATCTTGTTCCCTAGAAAGCACTCACTGAGCACAGTAAGTCAGGATAGGTAGAACATTCCAGTTCAATGAGCAGAGCAAAGTGACCATATCCTTGATGCCTGTATACAATCTAAAAGTGTGTCCTTTGTGGTGATAGGACAATTCTGAATCTTGAATGTGGTGATAGTTATGCAAATGTATAAGTGTGATAAAATTTATAGAACTATATATACATACAAACAAACAAACAAAAAAATGAGTGCATGCCCAAATTGGTGAGATCCAAGTAAAAAGTCTGTAGCCTAGTTAATTGTATTGTACTAATGTCAGTTTCCTAGTTTTGATACTATAATTATGTAAGATGTTATCTTTTGGGGGAGGTTAGGTGATAGGTACAAGGTACTTCTCTACTGATTTTTCAACTTCTTGAAGTCTGCAATTATTTTAACATAATTTCTTTTTTAAAAAAATAGTGACTCCAGGGTCTAGACTTGCTTAAGAGTTTCTTAGAGGCATCCTCCTCTTCACCCATCTAGATCTTTAGGGGGCCCAACTCAATCTTTGCCTTCTCCAGGAAGCTTCCTGACTACATATGCCGACTTCTGGATCCCTCTAGCACTTATGCTGTGAACACCCAGCCAAACTTCTGTCCTATGTTGTTTCGTGTGTCTGTTTTGCCTCCCCACCCATACTGAGGGTCCCCTCAGGGTGGGGATTGTACCTTCTGGGTCTTCCATCTCCTTCTCAGATCCTTGGAAGGACACACAGCTGGTGCTCAATTATTATGATGGGTTTTCCCAACCCCCTAATTGCCTTTCTTCTCCAGATCCCATTAAGCCCAGCCCTGTAGACAACTGTCTCCAAGAACCATGTGGGCAAATGAGAGAACATTGGACTTGAAGCCACAAGAGCTGCTTCATCATGAATTGAATAGCTTCCTGAATATGTACATCATGACAGGGACTTTATATGTATCATATCAAATCTTCATAAGAACCCTAAAAGTTGGGAGTTGCACCCCTATTTTACAGACAAGAACAGACACACAGTAAGGTTATCGGGTCCTCAAATATGGGACCACCCTGGCACATCATGGGTGTTTGCTTACATTCTGTTGAAGTAATGTGTGAATGAATTAATGTTTGAAAGAATGAATGCTTACAAAGTGACTTCACAGTTCTGGGCAGAGTAGGAACTCTCTTAATGTCATTTCCTTCCAATTTTCCTGCTCTCCTTTTTCCCTTCACTCCATCCCCAGCTTTCCTAGCATGAATTCCCATCCAAACAATGCCAGGATGGTAGAGAAGCTGCCTGTGCTTTCTGGTTCCAAAGGAAGGAAAACAAGCCACCTGCATCTGGCAAGTTTGGGCACAGGAAGGAGGTGTGTCCTGGCTGGGATACCTTCAGGCCCTGAATTTATTCTCAGGTCTGCAGCTGAGCAGAGCTGGGGGTGGGGGGCAAAAGACTGTGCAACCCAGCAACATGAACGGTGGGCATGGAAAGGGAAATTCAGGGACTGGGCCTGCATCCACAAAGTAATTGCATAAGAAGGGACCAGGGAGTCCAGGGAAGCCTGTGGAAGTGAGCAATAGGGCTTTATAGCTCCTGAGTGCCTGACCCTCACAGAATCTTGTAATCTAAGCTTGTCAGGGGTGTGAGGGCCCCTGTGTGTTGTCAAGGCAAGCTCCAGAAGGTTGATTCCTCTCCAAAGAGCCGCTGGTCCAATGCTTGAATCCCCAAAGAGTGAAGGACTCATTACTTCCTTTATGTAGTCATTCTCTGCTCAATCTTGCAGGAAGGGCAAGACCGCATCGACAAAGGGCAGTGAAGGTGGTGACTTCTTAGCCGAAGCCTCTATGGCCAATTCCCTTCACTGTGATGTCCAAAAGCCCTTTTCTAGGGGACAGGATCATGCATTTGCCTGAAGGGTTCAGGCTGGTAGTTAAGGCCTTTGGGGAAAAGTAACCCAACCCCAGAATTCACACCAAGGTATACATGGTTGACAAGCTAGCCATTTCCCTCTCAAGGGTGCTTGGCCTGCTGGCCCCAAATACAGAATTCTGAGGGGTCCTTCCATGCAGTCCTTGCTCCAGAGTTGTTTGACCAGATGGACAGACAGCACATTGTTAATGCTCTCTCTGCCCTTGGCTCCAACCTGCCACCCGCCCCTCCCCACCCCCCAGACCCTAGGAGTCCACTTCAATACAGGATTATCTGGGTCTAATCCATATTCCCCCAGCTTGACATAGTTCCCTTCATTCTGGCCATGCAGGGATGGGACATTCAGCCAGTTGTACAGCCTCTATTTCCTCTGCCTATTCCTAAGTTCAAAGCTGAGTAAGAATTCCTGCCACTTTTAAGACCCTTCCCCATAAATCACCCCCATGGTTGAACATGTTTGGGATAATAGTTCAATCTTGTAGAGAGTCAGGGCTTAGTTATAGGAGTTAGGTGTTAGAGTGTGTCCACAAAAGTGACACAAACAAGGCCTTTCTTTTTGGCTTTGGAAAGCAGGAAGGAACTTACATCCCTTTCCACATGACTCTACCCTGTGTTATCCTCTTCCTCCCTCCTTTCTCAGGACCCAGCCCTGTGCCAGGTGCAGTGGGGAAGGTGAAGGAGACAAAGCCCTACCCTCAAGGAGCTCCAGGCTGAGGAGGCCAGACAAGCCCCACAGGGGAACTGTTCTGGAGGAAAAGACTATCCAGCATCTACAAATGTGACTCACACCCCCATTGGGAGTTGGAGACCTGGATTCTCATTCTAGCTTGGTCTCTGTCTTGTGTGTGGCCTTGGGAATGGCCTTTCTTGGGCCTCAGCATCCCCTTCTGCATTCAAGGAGGGTGAGCTAGATGACTGCTATATTAATTAATGTAAAGCTGGACTCTGAAACATAGAGACCCCACAATAATTCGGTGGCTGATGTATCAGTCCAAGGTGAATATTCCAGGTCCATGGAGGCTCTGCTCCATGTGGTCATTCAGGGATCTAGGTTCTTTCCATCTCTGTTCTGTCATACATTAGAGTTTTGCTACGTAAAAAAAAATTGTCCCTGGACCAACAGCATCAGCATCACCTTGGAGCTTGTTAGAAATACAAATTCTGGGTTCCCACCCTGAGTTACTGAAACAGAAACTCTTGGGGTGGGGTCCAGCAATCCACAACCTAACAATCCTTCAAGGTGATTCTGGAGCAAGCTGAAAATTGAGAACCATTATCTAGGACATTGGACTTATCTACATAGTTGCAATTGGGTCACAGGCATGTATGAGTTTGGGCTCACGGGAAAGGAGTATGGAGAACCATACCTCCCAGGTTTTATGGACCAGGCCTAGAAATGGTATACACCACTTCCATTCATATTCCACTGGTAAGAATTTGCCACAATTAATGACATATATTTCCTAGCTGAGCAGTCACCTATAACTCTATCATTATGGAAGAAGGGGAGGACGGATTTTGATACATAACCAGCAGTCTCCACTATAATTGCCAAGGTCGCTTCCATCTCATAGGAACAATGATTCCTTGCATTTATCCTGGAACACAGATTCCTCTAAGTTTAATGTAATCCAGAAGGGTGTCCTCATTTACTGTAACTCAGTTCCAACCTCAAGTACCACAGTTTCCTGGATATCCTGATGGTGGTCATGATCCTGAGGTCATTCTCCAAGTTGGCATGAGGGTGGTCCAAGGGGAGAGAGGAAGGATGGGCTTTACAATATCTTGGCCTGCTTCAGTTTAAACAGACAGAGGTTGGGGTTGAAGGACCCTATTTAGAATGTTGGACATATTCACTTCCACTCAGCCCTTGGAACCTACAAATCACTAGAGGTTTACAAAGGGCAGTGGAATGGTGAATACAGTGACCATTGCCCCTTCCCCTCTATAATATCATCAGTGTTGAGTGCTTATCACATTCTAGTCCCTGGAGTCCAGTTCACTTAATGAGGAAGTGACAGCAATTACCAAAGATTCAGGAAATAAAGCATTAGATGGGAAAAATGGGGCAACAATTGTCCATTCCTGCCACCTGCCCTCCCCCACTCTCCTCCCCTCTCCCCAACTGTATTAGTCAGCCAAAGGGGTGCTAATGTAAAATACCAAAAATGGGTTGGTCTTTACAAAGGGTATTTATTTGGAGTAGAAGTC
>JAQZBX010051230.1:0-19436 GCA_029593785.1 Cabassous unicinctus | reverse complement strand
TATACATTTTATAAAGGTGCCTAGATTACCCAAATATTACTCAGAAACTACAGGGATTCCCATGCTCCCCACCGCCCACACCCCCAAAAACACCCCACACAACCATTCCCCATCCGTGTGGTACTACACCCGCAATGGATATACACATCCTGGGGCCTTGCCACCAAGCATAGACCACAGTTCACATCACAGACCACACTCTCTCCCACAGTCCCTGTTTTCAACTAAAATTCTTTTCTTCCATGGCAAGACTGAAATGGAGGGGAGGGTGGGGCTGCATGGGAAAAAGAATTCTTGGGAAGGTCCTTGAAAGGTTAGGTCACTGAGTCCCCAATATTTTTCTAGCCTAATCATCTTGAATTGGATAAATAAAACAGGTGTAACTAAGCAGCGGAGTCCTTCCATCATTGCCACCCATCCTGGAAGCGCCAACCAGCCATAGTACCTAGAATCACCCCCACCAATATGTAAGACAGCAGCAAAGAGGAACTAGGACAAGGCTACGTTTAGATTATGCAGCCAAACCCTGGCATAACTCATGTTGTTGAATGAGAGACCAGGAAAAGGCCAACAGGGGTCTCTTTCCTGCCCCATCCCCCCCTTGTCCAAACTTTGCTTTTTTCTGTTGATTAGAGTCCAGGACAAGCTCTTGCCTTGTGGTAGCCCTAGGTAAATCAAGGTCTACACTCTACCAACCTCAAATCCAGAAGAAATGTAATTTTTCTTTTACAAGATTGTTTCACTGGACTGACCAGGGTCACATAGTCTGCTTCTACCCAATCACTTTGTCCAAGGAGATGGGATATACTGATTGTTCAGTTCAATAACAACTCTACTCTGAAATGAGGTCAGCCTGGTATTAGAAGTAGGGGTCAAGTAGGGGTAGACTGGAAAGGAAAGCAGGGTTCTTTTCTACTGTCCCCTGCAGAGGGGGAATGAATGCTGGACAGGCAAAAAGAACAGATGTCTACTATAGGTCCCTTTACTGGATTTGGGGGCTTAAAAAAAAGAAAAAGGAAAAAAAGCACTTTTAACTGATCAGTGGAATATTCAAAATAAACTCTTATTTCTAGATTGAAAGCCTTGCAGAGGCCAGCATTTGAAATGATAATTATAAACATAGAAGTATGTTTTTGGTATAATGATAAGTAGAAAAACGTAGAATACAAGGTTTTATGTTCATAATGGTCACAATTATATAGATAAAGTCTGGAAGACAGTTTTAAAAATATGAAAATAATTAGTTTAAGTTAGAATGGCTATGAATAATTTCCACTTAAAAATATCTTTAACTTACTTATATGTTTTTCACAAAAAGAAAAGAGAAAACTCAGTGAATGAATGAAGGTTGACCTCATTAGCATGGATTGTGTGCATGTGAAGTTCATCTTGGCAACATGACAACTGCCTTCAGTGTATTAGTAGTAGCTTTGAGAGAGACTACTGTGTCCTTCATAGCATAATGCCTGGTTGAATACCCTACTTTCTCTTTCACTGAAGGCTGAGCCTCCTGCATTTTACTGACTTTATGCATTACCAAGATATTACACTTTCATTCAATCCTACTGGGTATTAATCCTTTACATATTTCTAAGCTTGACATCCCTTTTTTTAAAAAAAAAATTGTCTTGAAATGATTTCAATTTTATAGCACAGTTGCAAAAATAATACAAAACCCATAAAGAGAAGCCAACATACCCCCACCCAGATAGCCAGATCCACCAACTTTTAATATTTTACCACACTTGCTGTAACATTCGATGTACTTTATCTCTCTCTCTCTCTCTCTCTCTATCCATCCATCTATTTTCTAAACATTTGAGAGTAGGTTGTATACATTATGCTTCTTGAACACTTAATACTTCTATGTACATTTCCTAAGAACAAAGATTTTTACTTGTATAACCACAGTTATCAAGTTCAAGAAATTTAACATTAACTTTCATATAAAGTTTAGAGTCTATATTCCAATTTCTTCATATATCCAATAATGTCCTTTTGGGTCTTTTCTCTTCCATTATTAGATCCATTTCAGGATCATGTGATATCCTTTTTCTATTTTCTCCCATAGCTTAGGTCAGAATGGCCTCTTAGCAGTGACACCAAGTTTCCAGGCTTTCTATAGCTTTCCATTCTGTCATCTTAACATAAGAGCTATACTCGAAAGTCTGCCTATTATGATTTTTAAAAAAAGAATTATTTTTTAAATTTCTGGCCCTCCCCCTCATTGTTTGCACTTGCTGTCTGCTCTCTGTGTCAGTTCATTGTGTGCTCTTTGTGTCTGCTTGTCTTCTTTTTTAGGAAGCACCGGGAACTGAACCTAGGACCTCCCATGTGGGAGGGAGGCACCCAATTGCTTGAGCCATATCTGCTCCCTGCTTGTCGTGTCTCTCGTGTCTCCTCATTGAGTCAGCTCGTTGCATTGGCTCATTGCATCAGCTCACCATGCCAGCCTGTCTCATCAGCTTGCTGTCTTACTCATCTTCTTTAGGAGGTGCCGGGAACCAAACCCAGGACCTCCCATGTGGGAGGCGGGTGCCCAACAGCTTGAGTCACATCTGTTCCCAGATTTTTTGATCATTTGGCTATCTATTTTTATTTAAAGTTGCTGATATTACCCATTTTAAAGTAAAAAGTGGACAATTCAACTGAGTTTATGAGTAAACCATTCTAATATTTAACTACATTGCTAAGGTATTTTTCTTTAGTTTCAAGCTAATGTATGTTTTAATCTATGCCTCTTTCTTTCTGTTCTCTCTTTGGTAGAGGGGGAAAAAGCCTGTTATTATCATTCATTGAAGAGATCTTGAAGGCTGTTGTTATTTGTTTTCTCTACCTTACTATCTTCATATTGAATCTTAGTCTGTATTCTTATACCTCCAGTTCCTCTCATGGGTTCCTCTATACCTTCACCTACTTTCAAAATCTATCTTTGTGATTATAGACATGACAATAGCATTTTGGTTGTTATTTTTAATTTGGACTCCACTACTTTCCCAGGTAGTGACCTGGTCTGCTATATCAATCTGTTTTTCAGTTTTCTCAGCTCTAAAATGGGGATGATTATGCCTACTTTCCATGGTTTTTCATAGTATTGGATGAAATAATATTGAGTTGATCAGAGGAAATTGCTTGTATTCAATCTACAAAAGCAGAAAGTTCATGTAGTTAGATTTAATATTTGTAAGCTCCTAGCACTGTTCAGTGGGTGGTAGCTCAATATATGATATTTGCTATTGTGATAGTGTTAGGAATCACATGAAGTTTGGGAAAATAAGAAGGCTACTTCATGGTTCCAATACACCAAGTTCAATCCATGTTAAATAGTACAATGCACACTGGCTCTAGGCCAGGTTGAAATACCATTTGGTGTTAAGCTGTTCTTAGCAAGGGGAAATGAGAAGGGAAGTGTTTGTAGACAGAAAGGATACATACAGTCTTAGATGGAAACTTCGAGCGGTAGATGAGAGCCTTTAAAGCCTTCTCACCCCAGCAACATCAGGATCAAAGGTATTTTAGGGAGCAATCATGTGCATTTATACTTAAGCAGTTAAAGGGGAAGATTAAACTTTTATAGTTCTTGCACTACAGAGATTCATTAGATAAAATTAGAACAGAAGTAGCAAGTGAAATACAATTAGTGACTTGGTGTGGTTCAGAGAGAAAAATTGTGCTTAAACTTTGAGCAAAGTGCAGACAGAAAGACTGAGACCTCTTCAGTGTTAACATGTCAACATCAAGACAGAAGTCACTTACACAGTAGGAGATGAAGAAGTGAACAGTGCCAGATAAAGAAATCTGGGCAGTACTTGGAAAAAAGAGGATCAGGTCCAAACACAGAGATACAACCTGAGTCTCTGCTGATTAGTGCTTCATTTGTTCCCCAGGAATGAAAGGTTGGTCATTAGCATCAAACCCACACTGCAGTGATACTTGGGTTAACTTGTAATTATATATATACATATATCTTTTCAATGGACTGTTATTAAGCTCTTTGTGAGTTTTTGTTCTAAATGACTTTATAGCTTTTCTCATAAGGTTCTGTTTTGAAAGAAGTATACTCTACAGGTAAACTCAACCCACATTTGCAGAAAATATCCTGGTGCACTCTTGACCTATATTCTTCTGTCTCTTCATGGGATTTCTCAATTCATTGATGCATTTCGATGATTAGAGGCTAAAGTCAGGAATTATATCAATGGTGAAGTAAAACTGTTAACAATTACTAAAAGCAAATTGATTGTCTTAATCACAGGGATGTATCTGGGGAGAGACTCAAGAGAACACAGGAGGAAAAGGGATGGTCATTGCACATTAATGGTCATTGCACCTTAATGATAGCTGGAGGGTGTCCCACATGTGGGAAACCAAAAGAATCCCTTCTCCTTCTCCTTTTCTTTGTCCACAAAGCCTTTCTTAAAGAAAGACTTTGAAAATGGAAGAAGAAAAGGGACCCAGAGAAAAATATACACTTTCCCCTCTCTTAAACCTTTGATTTGCATCCTTCTGTTTAGTAAAGTGCTTTTTCACCAGTATCTTGTTAAAGCCATACAATCATCCCTAAAGATAGATTGAATGGGAATCATGAATTTCATGTGACAGACGAAGTACATAAGACTCAAGAAAATTTAGTGATTTTCCAAAGGTTGAGCTTAGATTATAACTTGGGTCTTCCAGTCCCTAATATGTTTCTGTTTTCACTCAGGCATTTTATTCGTGTGCATTATTTGATGTCAAAATACTCTTTTTGTTACTTTGTGCTATTAATGTCTATTAAAAGGAAAATTGGAATCTGGGCAGTGGAGCAGTATAGGATTAGAAATCAAACAATATATGTCTAATTAATTCAATGAATACTTGATTAATATTTGGCAGTTGCATTTTCATTGCAATATAATTAATTAGAATTTCTAGATAAACAACTTCACTCAGTTGCTGTGAGAAATAAATGTGATAATGTATGTGAAAGTGTCTACCACAATGACTGGCAGTTAGAAGGGATTCAATTAGTTGAATATGAATCTTATCAGACTAATTTCTGTGAGAATTTCTTTGAGGTAAAACTTTATGGTAGAGAATTAAAAATGGAGAAGTACCATATAATGCTAACAGTAGTTAATAACTAACTTCTATAAAGCAAACCTTAGGACTTCAGTTTGAAATCTCTACCAGGTACCCCAGCATCATCTCAAAATCAGTACCTCCAAAATGTAAGTTCTATTCCTCCCATGTGAATTCTTTCTCATTCCTTCCTTTTGTTAATGGTGTCAACCAGGCTCAAAGTCATGACTCCTTTCATCCCTTCAAATACCAGTCACTAAATTCTTCCATATATTCCTTTGAAATGTCCTATATTGGTATTTCCTCTCCATTTCTGTTACTATTGCTCTACCTAGGTTTTCATCAACTTGTAAGTGAATTACTATCTATGAAATGGTCTCCATCTCCTGGTCTCGTCCACATTGGAGACCTCTCTTGGATTACTCTTCCTATAAGTCCACTTTTATTATGTTAACTCTAGGGTTACCAACTTTCAAGTCTTCCCCATACCTCATGTGCCAAGTCTACCATCCTCTTCATTTTCAGTTACCTTTATAATATGGCCTCTCCCATCTAAATGCCATCTTGAGTCTCATTTCATCTAGAAGTTTGAAAATTTAGGCCCGCATTTGGATTCTTTCCTTACTTTTCTTTTACAATGTTTAATGTTTATTTATATTCTGTTTTATATTGTTTAAGAATTGATTCTTTTATTGGTTTCCTTTTCCATCTCAATTATAAGCACCTTTAAGACAGGGTTGCTATGCTGCACTTTTGTGTTACTTAAGTTACCTAAAGGAGTCCTAAAAATACAGTGGTTGCTCAATAGATACTTAATGAATTGAATCGAATTGAAGTGGACTTTACCAATAGGGTTTCACTTTGGGGTATTTATAGTAAACTTGCATGGATGTGTCACTAGGTGGCAGCAAACATGGAAAAGCCGCACAATGCTTGCCCTGATAAAAAATTGCTCCTTATATAATTTGCATATAATTTAAAAGTATTGCTTTATACTATTTCCTTAAAAATTTTTTTTATTCCCTCCACTTTTTTAAAAAAATTGAAGGACATTCTGAATAATACCAGTGCATTAGCATTTGTGCAGTTTTTGTGGTTGAGAAAAGATATTACAAAATTTTTGAGAATTATTTATACTTTGAAGGCTTAATTTTAAGTAAATGTGTCTTGGTATTAAAATTGGAAAAGAATACCAATCTCTATAGGTATACTGAAAAAGCAAATGTGCCACAAATACTCAAAAATCTGCTGTGAAACTGGAAGCCAACTGAGTCTTGTGATAAGCCGTGTAGGAATGTTACCATGGTGTGATTTTTGGTGAAATTTCTGTCATTGGTCCTTTTCATGAATATTTATTTAAGTCCCAATGGAAATCATTGCTCATCTGAAAGGTAGTTAACAATCCTTAATAGCCTCTTCTGATTTGATTGATGTTTTTGTCACTTTCCTTGAAGTAAATAGGTCCCATTAGCATACCAAATATGCTATCTGTCCTTTTATGCTACAGGCACTTAACTGACCACTCACTTAAGATTTAAATATCCCACCTAGGGTTTTGTTGTCAGTTCAGGGTCAATTTTTTTTTTCAGGGAGAAAAGGAAAGAATTTTTAACTATTTAGCTGGTGAGTAACGCCTCAATATGGGTGTGTGTGTGTGTGTGTTAATAATTTTCCTTAATAATAAAATCAGCTCCTTTTACACCAAAATTATTTATGTTGCCTCCGAAATGTGTTAAATGCCAAAATAGTTGAAGTTATTGAAATCAATGTGAATTGAACAATAAGGGGAAAAAAGTATTTGGGATGATTGGGAATGATTAAAATCTTCAAGAAAGAGTCTTGAACCCAAGTGATGAAAATAATTCCTGAAACTAAGGCACGGCATATGGAAATCAATACATCTGAGTAACAAACCTATTCAATCGGATTCTACAGTGTGTAAATGAATCGCGGAGAGACACGTGTGGAATTGCGGTTACTTTTTCAGGCCACTAGAGTTCATAGTTATTTAAAGAGCGTGGAGTGGCCTGAAAGAGATCACTCCTGGGACTGCCCCAACTCTTCCAAGGCACTAGGGTACTATTCAAGTGCTTAAAGGGCCAATAAGAAACAAGAAATTCTCCAAACCTTTAATTTATTTCATCTTTTCCTTTTTGGTTAGATTGTGTGGAGAATCTCTGAGTATATTTGCTACTCTCATATATGTGTGATCCCAGTCCATGATACAGTACTGGATCAGTAGGATGCCTATGGTAGAACAGATAGGCCCAGTACAGAGCTGGGAGGATGGATGGGCCTTGGATGCATCTGGTGCCTTTGGGCATGGACAAACAAGGCTAAATTAATTTATTTGAACAATTGTTTACAAAAATGTTCCTTAGGGAGCAGATGTGGCTCAAGCAATTGGGCGCCTACCTCCCATATTGGAGGTCCCGGTTCTGTTCCGGGGCCTCCTAAAGAAGACAAGCAGACAAGGTGCAGACAGACAAGGGAGCCATCTGGGGGGATGGGGGGAGGGAATAAAAAAATAATTTATAAAAAAGTGTTCCTTAATGGCACAAACACTTAAAATGCCCCAAAGTAATTGATTTGAATACTTTAAAAAATTATAGCGAAGCAAAAGGGTATGTAGAACAAACAATCCTGGACTTGAAGTTAGAAGCCTTTGATTCCCAGGTCTGACACTCTGGGTTAGATTCTTTTCTAGGAAAAAAAAAGGGAGTGGTGGTGGTGGTGGGGGAAAAGACTGTGAAAAGAATTGAGTGAGATAATGTAGTATGGGAAAACACTTTATAAATGATAAATTACCAATCAAATGAAGGCTATTTTAAAAGACTTTATTTTGAAATAATTTCAGACTTGCTTAAATTAGTATGAAGAATTCCCATACACCTTTCATCCAGATTACCCAGAGGTTAACATTTTACTACATTCACTTAGTCATTCTCTATCTCTCTAGTTTTATATAGCTTTTCCCCCAGAACTATTTGAGAATAAGTTGCAGGCACAACGACTCTTTTCCCTCAAATATTTCAGTATGTGTTTCCCAAAAACAAGGACATTATCTTACATAATCACAGTATACTATCAAAATCAGGAAATTAACAGTTAATATAGTACTATTATCCAATTTTCAGAGCTTATTCAAATGTTACCATTGGCTTACTAATATCTGAGACTATTATAAAGTAGCCAGCAAATTGTGATTCCTAGGAGTTCAAGAAAATGGAAAGGAAAATAATGAAGAAAAGAAAAGTGGTAGTTTTACTCTCTGAACAAAATCCCACTTATTTTTATACATTCCTTCTGAAAATACTGCCTTCTCCTTGCATAGACTGCTAAGACTGGAGA
Organism: Cabassous unicinctus; assembly: GCA_029593785.1. Lineage (NCBI taxonomy): Eukaryota > Metazoa > Chordata > Mammalia > Cingulata > Chlamyphoridae > Cabassous > Cabassous unicinctus. The sequence continues at coordinate 11,024 of JAQZBX010051230.1, read as the reverse complement.
AGTGATCATGATTTATTTACCAAACCATTTTTCATAAATTCAGTGAATGTTTATTGAATAACTAGTATATGCCAGATATTCTAAGTGTTAGGGAAACTAAAACATGGTTTTTGCCTGGAAGGACTTCAGAATTTAATTGAGAAGATACTGTTTTCAATATGGATAAATAGTTGATTCAGTAAAACAGGAAAGGGAGAAAAGAAGAGGTAAAAAGAAGTCTCTTCATCACATATGATTATAGATGTAGAAGAGACAATATAACATCATGAATTGCGTTGTCGAGGGCTGGGTCAATGGGTGCAGGATCATTTGTTTCCCTGGCATAGGGAACACATTTCTAAAGCCTTTGTATTTAAAACAAAGTTGTAGCTACTCTCTATATCTCTATTTATTATTGAAAATTATGTGCTTATCTGAATCAATAATTAAGATTTTCTTGAAACTTGGATAAATATTATTTTAAAAATCTCAATAAACTGTACAAGAGACATAGAATGCAAATTTTTCTATAAAATTTCCTAGTAACCCTTTATTGTTAAAACTAAGATAGGCACGTCTTATAATTAAATTTCCTTGGTCCATATGTTAATTTAGGTAGAGTATAATACAAAAGAAGAAATGCACAAAACACACGAAAGAATATATGCATTTCTACTAGCTGGTACATATTTGGGGAAATAAAATATTCCAGTTCAATCAATTTTTACTAAGACCAAGAAAGAAGCATATGGTGCTGAAATGAAAATTGAAGTACAAAGACAAGTTCAACTATTTTACTTTATTAATGCTGATGGTGGATTATTTTAGACTCCTTATAATAGTAGAGAAGTACTGGATGGAAAATAGACATCTTTTCTTTACCAAATTTGAGAGGTTTATGTTTATCTTTAAGGTATTGTTGTTGGATTTTTTCCAGGTTCTTGGCTAAGGTACAAGAAATGAATTTCAAAAGCATGCCGAATTAGTTAGGCCAGTAATTTATTAAGGTAGGAAGGGAAGAGAAATGGGGGAAAATAACAGATCATGGGTCCCAGGTAGAGAGGAAGGGCTGAAGAGTGATAAAGATGACCGATTTACAGACTACAATTCCCCATTATAGATTATAAATGCCCAGGTTTTACTTGTGTGGCCATCATGGGAGGGGAAAAACTTCAAGAGCAGGGCACAGAAGGCAGGAACAGGGCAGCAACAGGCACAGGGACAGGGCCAGTTCACTTTCCTCCTTGCCTTTTAAACCATTAATTATTCTGCCTCTGTGCTAATAGCATGGGAGGAGTTCCAGCTGTTTGCTTTTTTGATTGATTACCCCACCCATCAATCCCCAGGAGGGCCCAATGATAAGGCCTGTGGAGAATATCTGTGGCTTCTCCTGGCTTCTGGGGGAAATCCTGTTCCAAATGGGAGAATCTTGTGAGGGTCTTCCAGCAGCCATCTTGGGGGTACCAGAGGGCATGTGTTCAATGGTGGTGGTTTTTCTGCCAGGTTCTAGATCCGTCTATTGATTCCCTATCTAGCCTGCTTCAGTATGAAGTATATTTATGCCTGGTCAAGTGTTTATAAGGACAACGGTATACAGCAAATCGCATATACATTGGTAGTATGATAAATAAATAAAAAGGAAATATCCCGATATAACCTAAGCCTAGAATACTTGTTAGACTTTAGGTACTTTAGAACCAATTATTTGAAGAAAAATTGGAACTAGGCCAGAAGAAAGCAATTGGAATGATCAAGAGAAGGAAAAGACTAATTTATAAGGAGAGATTTAAGTAGACAAATATATAGCTATACAAGTAATGACTAAGGGGTACAAGGTTTTACAAATATTTGGAAGTTAAAAAGGTGGTAGTGAAATTATTTAAACTGATATAAAAGAGTATGTTACCAGGAGTAATTCTGGCAGAAGAACTCTTTGACATTGAAAATCATTAGTTGTTTGGAAGATTCTTCTAATAGAAAGTTAAAAGTAGCTATTCTTTCTGAAGATTTGAAACTAGACAGGAAATGATTCTTGATTGTGAGTAGTGGTTTTCTGACAACTGGAAAGACTGATCAAGTCATTTGACTCTGTCCTTTTCCATGAACAAAAACATCAAACATATTAAATCTAAGATGGGTTAATACAGTGTCTACCAATTACTTAGGGCTCATTTTATTGCTGGTGCCCAATAACATTTCTAGATTGTATTAAATAACTAAGCTCTGTATTATATACTGATTTCAGCAGTTTATTGTCTTTTTGTCTGTGTGTGGTAATAATTAGTTTGAGGCTTTATATTTTCTTTTCAAACAGAGCCTAGCAGTGTTGGGCATACATTATGACCTCAATATAAACTTATTTATTAAATAGGAAGCTGTGTTTACTTAGCAAATAGGATGTTTACATTTGGATTGATTCCAGAAGAATTTGAGGTGTTTACTTGTCCCTAATTCTGGTTTGGAAGATATGTTTACATGTATAAGAAGACTTTTCCACTGTCTCATGCGCCTCACAATTTGTTGCCAAGTAAAAAAGCCTGCCTCAGCCATTCCATCCTTTTTCCTACTTCCACTGTCTTAGTTTAGACCTTATTCATTTCCCAGCTACATGATGCAAGAGCTAACGTTTTTCCAACTTCATTGTTTTCCCATTCCTATACCTCCTCTATCCTGCTGCCAGAGACATCTTTCTAACCCAACTCTGATAGCCTTTCAATGGTTCAGAAGTCTTAAGTGGATCACAATTACCGACAGGATAACATTTAAACCTATTCATTGAAGTTCTTCCAGGATCTTTTCTCAACTTACTTTTGCAGCTCCATCTTCAAGTACTTCCTGTGCCTCAGCCACATGGGACACATAGCACTTTCTCATACCCACTTCTGCTCATGGTGTTTTTTTTTTTTCCTTCCCTAAATGCTTCTTATCCTCCATGGTTCTGCTCAGATGCCACTTTCTCTATGAAGTTTTCTTGAATCCTTTACATGAGATTAGTTATTCAGTCCTTTGCACTTTTTTTAGTAGCATTTATGTCACTTATAAGGCTTGATTTGTGTCTCCTTTTCTGAGAATGCACAATTTCCTTGAAGACAAGACCTTGGTCACATTCAACCCAAACTTCTGAGCATACCCTTGTATATAGTAGGTCCTCAACAAATTTTATGGAATGAATGAAAAGACAGAATGCTCATCATACTAAGATTACCTTGATGTAGAAGAAATCCCAGAAACTAATAAAAACACAGATTTGTTTTCTAACTATATTGGGTTTCCCTGAAATCTTTAATAGAGCAGGATATAATAGAATTTTAAAAAATTACCTATCGATTCTTTAGGTACTTTCCAGATTTGACCTAATTCAAGCATCACATGATGTGATGTTCTTCTACGCATTTACATCCTCTGCTTCTCTCTGACTCCTTAGTATTTTTTCTTCTCGGCCAATATCCTTACCAGACATATTACATATTATTTAATTATTTTCTATCTTCTTGCTCTGGTATGGGAGCACCATGAAATCAGTGAATTTGTTTTTGTTAATTGCTTTATCCCCATTGTCCTCAATAATATTTGATACACAACATGTTCAATAAGTATTTGTTGAATGAATAAGTCAATTTATGTTATTTGTGTTAATAAAAGAACTACTATGTCAGCGTCAGTTTTGATGACTGAGTTTGGATTTTATAAAGCCCAAATAAGTAAGAATTTGAAACATTCAGAAAACTCACATTGATCACTTAGAATTTTTATTTTTATTTAGAAAGTGATCATTGTCCATAAATGTTGAGTAGTTATTGATGGTAGTCTTTAACAGCATAGAAAAATAGTATGTATTTGTCTCTAAGGCCTTATATTTGTTGTAGAAAATAGTATAAACAAGAAATACAAATTTGGACCCTGAATAGACTTTTGACTCTGGGGATAATGTTGAATCTGAATTGATTTAATTTTTAGAATATTGTTGTACATTATTGTTTTTCATCTTCTTTGTTCTTTTCATAGATTGTCATTGAATATGCAGACCCACTTCATTTTGGGGGATCCTCCCAACCTATGGTAGAATTTCTGAGGAGCTTTATACATTTTAAGGACAGATCACTTGCAACTTATGCAGGAAAAGTAAGATGCATACCTGCCTAAAATTCTGTAAACCAATAATTATACCTTTGACTTAGATTGGCTTGCTGGATACAGCTTAGCTTGTACTAAATACTATGTTTACCATCCACTACTGTACTTAAGGATTTTGTAAAAGGACCCTGAAAGTCAATGTATTTTATTAGCTTTTTAAAAAAAATTGTCAACACTTTTTCTTGCTTCTGTCTCTCCTTTTAAGACCTGAGCATCTAAGTATATGGCTATCAAGTAATTTTACATTGCATTTGTAATGAGGAAAAATAAAAATGAGATGGAGGGAACAAATGTGGCTCAAGCAGTTGGGCGCCCGCCTTCCACCACATGGGAGGTCCTGGGTTCAGTTCCTGGTGCCTCCTAAAGAAGACATGCAGAGACAATGAGCAGAGACAACGAGCAGACACAATGAGCAGACACAATGAGCAGACACAGCAAGCAGACAATGAGCAGACAGACAACGGAGCCATCTCAGGGGAGGAAATGAGATGGAAAGCTGAGTTAATATAGAAATGAGTAGTAACATAAATTTTGAGTTTTAAAAAATTTCCTAAGATTTAAGAGTATTATTGTGTGTTCTCTTATTATCAGGACTAAATCATTGATTTCCTCTAAAGAGACCATATGACTTTTTTCTTTATTACTCCCGTGTGTGTATGTGTGTGTGTGTGTGTGTGCTGCCTTATCTTTTGGTATCATTTATTGATAAGTTGGTACTTCCTTATACTAAAGTTTCTCCAAGTAAAAGACAGCATTTTCTAGAGACTTTTAGAGTTTATCCACAAATCAAAACTTCTTTAGAGTTAAAATCAGGCAGAATCAATGCTTAATTGAGGAGAAGAGTTTTGATATTTTTAAAGGATGAAAACTTGATTTTTACCATTTTTTAGATTTACTCAGAACTTACCAAATTATGTTGCATACTTCTCAGATAATTACATGACTATAACATGATTCTAAACATGCTGATTTATAGATAAAGTAATGCCAAAAGTTAAGACAAATTTGAGATGTGTCATTGTGAAGAGATTGGGAAGGATTTTGAATTTCAACAAGCACAAATTTTACACTCAGTTTTGCTACAGGGTTTTCTGTGATCTTGGCAAGTCACTAGCTCCATTTGTCTTAGTGTTCCCATCTGTAAAATTGTGGTCATTATACTTGACACTTCCTTTCTTAAAAGGGGATGTTATGAGGATGAATAAGGTAATGCGTTGTGGTAAAATGCTTTGAGCTCCTTAGAAGAAAGGGGCTACATAAATATAGAGTATTATTCCACATGAAAAATAGCTGCAATACTTTAAATATAGCTACTAAAAGGCACAATCAACTCCTAATCTATTTTTTTTCTCAATGTGGAAAATTTTTTACATGAAAAGAAATGATGTTCATATATTGATTGGCAAATACATCATCACCTCTCTCTATTATGTGTCACTAATACACTCTTAAAACTTAAATAGTTATCAAAGACACTATCAGTCCTTCCTGTTCGTTACACTAGGTACTTTAGAGTTATCTTCAGTTCCTTTCTCTCCTTTGACCCTGAAATCCTTCTACTTCTTTTTTGGTAATGTTTATTAGCTCTCTTTTCTTTCTCTTTTTATCCCTAGGCAATCCCAATGAGTTCTAGTGATTAAGAGCTCAGACTCAGAAGCCAGAGTGCTTGGTTCAAATCCCAGTTCCTTTGTAGACTATGAAAACTTGGGCATGCTGTTTAACCATGTGCCCCAATTTCTTCATCTATATAATGGGCATAATAATGTTACTTACCTAAACAAATTTCAGGGAGAAATAAATGAGTTAATACAAGTAAAGCTACTTGGTACTGTCCCCGGCACATGGTAAACACTCAATAAACCTTAGTCATTATTATTATATGGATAACTACAATAATCTTGTATTCATTTATTATTTATCAAACTTATTGAGGCACTTGCATCTCCTAATAATCTGCCTATACAACATAATTCAACTTCTTTTTATTAAGTTCCTCCCTTTTCAGCTTTGAACTGAATCCCCACAACCCATCCCCCCAAACTATCTTTAGCTCCTAAACATGTGCTTGAGATTAAAATGCTAACATTTCTCATTAGCTACATCCACCCATCCAAACTATTTTACCTCATTGTCAGCCTAACACAGAGGGTCGTGCTGTTCCAATCAGGTAAATAACTCGGCCGTTCTTTACCGATGTATCATCAACTTTCACTCTTAACTCCTCCATTTCTCTTTACAAAATGTATGCCCAGCTTTTCCCTGCTTCAAATCTCTGCCTCTCTACAGAGCCCTTTCTAATGATTCCCTCTCTCTTCCGACCTGTCTAATCACTTCAAGAGCAATAGTACAGCAGTGCATTGTGTAGATCACTAATGTATAACCGAATCTGATTATGTAGTTGGTGTGTTTATAGTTTTATGTACAGTATAACTTTATATTGCTTTTTGAGTCAGGGCGAGGCATTACCTATACCAATGAGGGGAGTCTGGAGACCTTTTCTTCCTTGCCATGGGTACTGTAAATTAGCCTGAAATGGGTATTGTATGTTCAGAGTTCTCTGACAAGCTTTTGAAATTATCCTTTGTTGATTTAGCAGTTACATAGCATACGGCTCCTCTGACTTTGTTTAGTCTCTTAGGCCTCCAAATTTTAAATGAACTGCTTATTACTGAAAGTTTCAAGGTGAAGTAGATATCATATGTACATATATTGTTTTAGGGAGGCTCAGAGAGAAAGTCTAATCAACCAGTAATAACTACCCATATAATCATAGAACCTGAGGGATGGAAAGGTCCTTAACTGCATCATTCAAGACAGGAAATCACAGAAGCTCCTGTTTCGGTTAACTTGATAAGGAATAATTCTAGAGAATAATTTGATATTTTAATATCTCCATAAAATACTATTTTTACATATTACTCATTTCTGCTTTAAATGTATTACAAGTAATTCTAGCAAACCTTGGAAAGCTGAAGGGGTCCAAGAGACAAAGTCAGAATCATAGAAATTCAGAGCAGAAAGGTAAATTAAGGATCATCTAGTTCATAATTTTTCAATGAATAGTCTGTGGAACATTTATTCCATGGGATATTATTATTATTATTTTATGGGAAAGAGTTCTGTGTTCAAATAAAACAAAATATAATAAAAGTTCAAATTTAAAAAGTCAAACAGATATCTTGACTTTAGAATTTTAGAACTCTTGAGTATGTGTATTTATGTTGTGAACTTCCAAAAGGAAGACATATTTACAGCATTTTTCTACTTTACACAGCTTTTCATTTTTGCTTGGAGCATCTTGCTTTTTGAGTATTCTTCTCTTTGGCAAACACTTCTAGTTAGCCTCTTGGTTTTATAGATGAGAAACTGAGGCCTTGAGAAGAGAATGGCATAAAGAGATACATTTAATTAATGGCAGGTATGACTGGAACCCATGTCTCTTGTCTTTTATAGTCATGGGTTGTTTCTTTCAAACAAGTCACTACTGAAATGAATTGAATAAGGAGAAACAGGCAACTTGGAAGGATCCTTGGTAATTCAGGAATATTTTATGAGATCTTTTAAAAAAATTAACATTTACATAAACATTCCACTTTCAGGAATATTGGATATTGCAGGTGTAGGGCTTTCTTTGTATGCTCTCAGAAAAACCTAATAGCCAACAAGTCTTGAGAAATCAGAATTGAAAGTGATGGCACAGGATTCCAGTGGTTGTTCTGTCCAAGAAGTTGTTGCTCCTAGGATGACTTTGAGGTTCACTTGGATTAAATCCAAAGGCAGAGACAAGGACAAAAGAGCAGGTGCTGGATTCTAGACATGAGCTATGAGGAGAGATACGAGAAATCCTAGGGCTGTTTCTGCAGACATAGCAAGCTAACCTGGGGAGATGTGGGAGACTTAGGGGAGATGAACATCAGTAACCTGGGAAAGTAACTGAGGAGGCAGATATAGAGGGAATTATTGGAAGGGCAATCCAACTCTTTCCACCAGGTGGAGTGTTTTTCACTGGAAAACATGTTTAAGATGTTTGCTCCATGCTTGGATCAAAATGGAAATTTAATTATAATTGCTGGCAACAAAATTCTATTTAGGGTGAAAACTATCTTACCTTGGGAAACTATGTTGAAAAATTGCTTAGGGACAGAGGGAGACACCTTAAAGTGTTTGCAGGACCCCAAGCAGCAACAACAAAAAGATGGCTAATCCATTTTGCAGGAGCGAATGAGAGGAATCTCATGGCAGAGCACGGAAGGGAGAAAGAGAAGAGCCCATGAGACAGTGTGAGGCTGCATTGCATGGTGTGAAGAGAAAGTAAAATTTCCAATTTGTGGGTGAGAATGGGGCATGTGATACCTAATGCTAATTTTGAAGCTGATACTATTTTTGCAAAATTTATTCCCTTTTTTGTCTCAACTCTTCCTCCCCAAAGCTTCACTAAAATCTATTTTATTCATTAATACTGTGTGTGTATGTGTAGAATGGGATTCATATCTTTGTAAAAACTGTGCATAACAGAAACAATATGCGTAAAAGCAAGTATCTGAGAAGTAGAATTGAATATAAGACTGAAAATTTACTCCCCAGAACTCACAGAAATCTTGAAGAAGGCTTTAAATTTTCATAGGGCCTGGCTTCGAAATTTGAGTAAATCTTATCCCAGTCTCAAGGGACAGAGAGTCCCACTTTATGTCTGGGTTAAACATATAACATTCTAAGTTAATAAGGATGATTTTCCTTGGGTACATTTGAAAGCTAGTTCCATTATTTAGAGCCACAGACCATCTTCATTAGAATCGCATGACATTTTGTTAAAACACTAGCCCCCAAAGAATTTCTGGGTTGGGGCCAGAGATTTTTATGCTCGTTAAAGTTTAAAACCTATTGCCTTTGAAGCTTATCTCTTATTTTCTGTATATTTCTCCTTTTAGACTATAGATATCTTGAGAGCCATTATATTTATATTTTTGCAAAATTTATAGGATTTCTACTTAATTTGTAAGTCCCTTGGCAACCATCCCATCATGAATGCGCAATAAATATTGTTAAAATAAAATGGAATTGCTAGAAGTGCAATTGCCATTTTACGTACTTTTGGAAAATCCCACAAGATGTCAGAAAGAATATAACGGTATAAAAATGCCTGCTCTTTTGCTCCCCTCTCTTGAACTTCCCGAGCACCAACACACTAGGTGACAGTTGAACTAGGACTTGAATTGACAATATCACTGGGTAGTTCAAAGTTAATATGGTATCCTTCCAAATCTCCAAGTTTTAACGAATGTAAGCTTTCTGACCATATCAAAGACCTTTGCCCCATGAACAGTGATAAAATTGTAAAAAGAGTGAAACTTTGCAGCTCTATCATGTCCATAGATGGAGCTAGTGGCTCCCTAAACTTTAGTCCTGTATGTCCAGCTGGCTCCTCGGTCTTGGATATCTAACAGGCATCTCAAACTCAACTCTTCCATGTACTCAGAACAAAGTCCTTGGGGTCATCCTCAAGTCCTCTCTCTCTAGGCCTATATCTTCTCTGTGAGCAGTTATTTTGGTGCTACCTTCAAAAGATATGCAGAATCCAATCACTTTTTTTTTATTCCTTCACTCAAGCCCTGGTCTAAGTCACCATCATCTCTCTCCTGACCACTGCCATGACCCTAACTAGTTTCTCTACTTTCATCTTTGCCTCTTTCAGTCTATTCTAAACATAGTAGCTGCAGTGAAAAACATTCACCAGATGATGTCACCCCTTGGCTCAAGATTCTGGTAGCTTTGTGGATTTTTCAGGATTCTCTATGTATGGGATCATATCATCAGCAAATAGGGAGAGTTTTCATTCCATGCATCCTATTTGTATGTGTTTTCTTTTTATTGTCTAATTCCTCCAGCTAGAACTTCCAGTAAATGTCAGATAACAGTGGTGACAATGGGTATCCTTGTCTTGTTCCTGATCTTAGAGGAAAGCTTTCTGTGTTTCACCATTGAGTATGGCATTAGCTGTGGTTTTTCAAATATGCCCTTTATCATGTTAAGGATGTTTCCTTCTAGTCCTAGTTATCTGAGTGTTTTAACAGGAAGAGGTGCTGAATTTTGTCAAATGCCTTATCTTCATCAATTGAGATGGTCATGTGCCCTGCCCCATTCTATTAATGTGGTGTTATAGTAACTGATTTTTTAAAATATTGAACCACACTCACATGCCTGGGACAAATCCCTCATGATCATGGTGTATAATTTAAAAAAAAATATGCTCTTGGATTTGGTTTACTAGTATTTTGTTGAGGATTTTTGCATCTATATTCATAATGGATATTGGTCTGTTATTTTCTTTTTTTGTGATCTCTATCTGTCTTTGGCATTAGGATGATGAGGGTGATGCTGGCCTCATAGAATGACTTGGGAAGTGTTTCCTCTTCTTCAATTTTTTTGGAAGACATTGAGTCGTATTAGTGTTAATTCTTCCTGGAATTTTTGATAGAATTGTCAGTAAAAGTTACCTGGTCCTGGGTTTTTCTTTTTTGGGAAGTTTTTGATTACTGATTCAATCTCTTTACTTGTTGTTGGTCTATTGAGTTCTATTTTTTCTTGGGTCAGTATAGGTAGTTTGTGTGCTTTTAGAAATTTGTCCATTTAATCTGGGTTATCTAACTTGTTGGTATATAATTTTTCACAGTATCCTCTTATAATCATTTTTAAATTTCTCTAGGATCAGTAGTAATGTCTCCCCTTTTATTCCTGATTTCAGTTATTTGCATCTTCTCTCTTTTTTCCTGCCTAGCTCAAGGATTATAGATATTATTGATTTTTTCAAAGAACCTATGTTTGGTTTCATCAATTCTGTCCATTGTTTTTTATTCTCTATTTCATTTATCTCTGCTCTAATCTTTATTATTTCCTTCTTTCTGTTCACCTTG
>JAQZBX010051229.1:0-19438 GCA_029593785.1 Cabassous unicinctus | reverse complement strand
AAAAAATTTTTATATGTATCCATTACATTTAATGGAGAAATGTATATATTTATTCATCTGTGTTTACTTTTTAGTTTTTAATTGTTTATATTTTCGATTATTAAATGTACAAATAAAGTTAAGAGAAAAAAAAAGGCTTTGTTCAGTAGGTTCACATTCTCATCTTCTTCACTGGTGTTTTTTTTTTGTTTTTTTTTATCTTCTTACATTGGATGGACCATAATCTCCTATTTCTATGTTTGTCTTGTTCTCTTCCTTGCATACTGTATGTGTTATTATTTAAAATGTTAACTCTGGGATTTCCATCCTGGGATGTCTTTTTCTTGGTTTTAGAGGCAGCTGTTGAAATACAGAGATTTTCTGAGCTTCAATGCTCCTGTAAGGAAGTTCAACCCAAAGCAAATGCAGTGTGGAGGACTTTCTCTGTCTTTCTGGACCTCTGTCTTGTGCTGGGACTTGTTTGTTAGTTGTTTTGGAGTTTCACTGTTTACAGGAGTTTGGTTGCCACCTCTTTTCCAAAGATATAGAGCCCCCTCTCCTGGCTATTTGAAGCTGGCATGCCTTTGTCCCAGACTGTTCACCTCAAATTTTTTTGTTGTTGTTGTTTTATTCTTGGTAAAAATCAAAATTTTTCACAATACATACCAATATTTGTAAAGTCATATATAAATACATATGCATATATGTGCATTTGCTTACATAAAAGGTATTATATATATATATATATATTTAAAGGTAATTAGATTACATAATTATTAATCAGAAACTACAGGGATTCCCATATTCCCCACCTCCCACACCTCCCACAACATCCCACACCAACATCCTTCATCAGTGTGGCACATCGCCTGCAATGGATGTACACATCCTGGGGCCGTGCCACCAAGCATAGACCACATTTCACATTATAGACCACCCTCTCTCCCACACAGTTCTGCGTGGTATATGCTGATGCAAAATGGCCTACAGTTGTCACCGCAACACCACACAGGACAACTTCCAAGTCCCGAAAAAGCCACTGTATTTCAACTGTCCCTCCCTTCCATGTCCCGAAAATGTCCAGTGGCCACCGTCACCACCTCATTGTTACAACTGCTTCCATTGCTTGAATCACAATATACGACAGAACACCACCAAGTCCATTCCATTCCATAGCTCCTCCCCCAATCCTGGGGAGTTTAGGATGGTGATGTCCTCTCCACCTCCAAGTAAGAGAGGGTTTATATCCCATGGATACGGTGGATGGGATTATACTGCCTGCAGCTGCAGGCCCTCTCCATTCCCTGGCATGGCCGTTGCCCATAGCCATCTCCTTGCCAGGTGACTTGGATGAGTGCATTGAACTGTAGGGTAGGAGTTGCAGCTGCACCGAGATTCCAGGCACAGCTGGCACATAGGTAGGTCAGAGGCTCCAGTCTCTGGAAGTACACATACAAACTCCAGCATCACATATAGGTTTGAATAGAAGGGACTGACGGACCATGTGCAGGGAGGACTTATTTGAGTCCGACTCTGTCACTCTCAGGAGCACTGATTCCAAAGAGGAACATACTAATAAGGCATCAATCTCTGGGACTATCCCCACTTATATAGGACCTGGGTGTCTCCAGAGCCCTCAGGAGCCCCTCTGTGTGGGGTGATATCCACTTTGGTGTTCTATGAGATCCTACTGAGGTGGGTGTAAGCATTACCTCTGGGATGACCTCTCGACTCTCTTTGATGTTCTTTAGCCACATGAACTCATTTCTCTTTATTCTTTGCCCCTTTTATTCAAGGTCTTTTTCCAATCGTTTTGCCATTTGGCACTTGGTACTAATCCCTCGTTGCTAGGGAGGCTCATGCCCAGGAGTCATGTCCCACATTCGGGGGTAGGTAATGCATTCATATGCTGAGTTTGGCTTAGAGAGAGGCCACATATGAGCAACTAGGGGGCTCTCAGGTGGCAATGCTTAGGCACCCCATAACAGTAGGCTAAATTCAATTACAAGAGCAAAGACTCATAAGGCTAGTCCTCAGTAACAAGAACCCATCAGTAGGCCATCCTCTTTTGCCAGACACTGCCTCTGAACTCAGAGGACTGCTGCTGCTCCCTTGGAGAATGTGGCAGAGTTCTCCAGGCTGGGAATTCAGATTCCCTCATTTATTGAGTGATTGTCTACCCTCTGTGACCATGCCCCATCCCTTGATCATTTGAACAATTTTATATATCTTTTGTGTATATTCAGATGAACTTACTCCCATGAATCCCTCATCCCAGACACCCCCACCAATGAACTTCTGTAGTCCCCATTGTAACCCTTCTGTGATCCAAACCTTCCCTGAACATGAAGCCCATATAATAATGAAATACAATTAATAGGAAAAAGAAATAATAATGATAAGCTTAAATGCAAGAGATAAGTACAAGGAAGCTCAGAAGAAGAAAAAATAAACTAAACTAAAATTAAAATATAATTAGCAGATTTGGACACCTCATAGTTTTTTACACTACTTGCTTTGTCTCATGCTGATTTTGCCTGTAGTAAAAATTCTGCTAGGACGGTCATCCCAGGAATGAATTTCCCAAATTGGTGTTTCCTGCCAAAACAGTGTCAGGGACACATGAAGTGGTTGCATACAGGTTCAAATGTGACTTTAGAGAGGGCCAGGAAGTGGACCTAAGTCTTATTTGATAGTTCCCAAAAGCTGAGCTTTCCTGGCCTGCTGATAAAATGCAGCTAACTCTTCCCTGCAGCCCTAAGGAAGCTCTGCATGTTTAAATCATCACTGCCACTGCCTCTCCTCTTGCCTAGTAAGAGTTGAAATATTGTATGTCACCACCAAAGTCCAGAGAAAGTTGAAGAGTAGTTTCGTTAAGAGCCAGTACCCAGTGATCTGAATTTGATAATCAAAAGCCATGATCAGTGATTGACTATGCTCACACCTGTTCTTGGGGAATTGGATTTTTATGTCCCTTTCTGTCAGTGACAGCTACCCAGGACCTGGACACCATGAGAGCTTGCCATGAAATTGGTGGTTAGGCACTGGTAGACACCACACGAAGAAACCAATTACAGTTCTCTACTATATAGTTTAGCAAATCAATTTTATTGATACCTATTAGTAAAGCATAGAAATTATCCAAAGTGTATAATCAATAGTATTTGGTATAATCACATAATTGTGCATACATCACCTCAATAATCATTAGAGCATTTTCATTATTACAATAATAATAATAAACAAAAAATAAATGAACAGGAAAATTCTTCACCTCACAATCTCTCTATGCTTCTTCTGCTCTACATAACTGCTATTTCTGGCTATTTGAGTACAGTAATTTATTAAGAAGTTTTATTGAATTTTATTCATATATCATATGACCTATCTAAAGTATATAATCAATGGCTTTTTAGTATAATCACAATGTTGTGCATTCATCATAACAAAAATTTTTAGAACAATTTCATTGCTCCAAAAAGAAAAACTCAACACCCCATAGCATTCCTTGCCCAGCCCTACATAATCACTAATCTAACTTCGTCTTCATAAATTGATTTATACTTACATTTTATAGAAATGGAATCATACAATAGGTAGTACTTTGTTTCTGGTTTCCTTTACTGAATGTTTTTTTTTTTTTGTCTGATATAAATATTTTGTTGTGTTAATATACATTTGTTCAATTTAAAAGAAAAAAAGTCTTATATATGCAATTTTACCCATATTCATAATTCACATGTGGTTTTACTATACTAGATAGTTCCATGCTACATTTTTAGCTTTCCTTTTAGTAATATACATGACCTTAGACTTTCCCTTTAAATTCATTTTATACCCACATGATAGTACTGCTATGGGCTTTCACCTTTTCTTTTTATTTCCAAAGATTACCACACTTTCTTTTTACCAATTCTGCACAAATTAAATTCTCAGCTTTCCATTATCTAACTTCATTCTATTTTCTGGTGACCCATATTCAAGTTAACTCCATGAGATTACACAATATATTTAGTTCATAGCGGTGCAATCATACAGTATTTGTCCTTTTGTGTCTAGCTTGCTTGACTCAACGTAATGTCCTCCTGGGTCATCCATGCTGTCATATGCTTTACAATATTACAGCTGTATAATATTCCATCACATGAATGCACCACATTTTTTTTATCCATTCATCAGTTGATGGACACCTGGGTTTCCAAGTTTTGCCAATTGTGTATAATGCTATTGTGGACACCAAAGAGCCATATTTTCTTTGGGTTAATGTATGTCATATGTTGTTTTGTTTCTGTTTTTGTCTTTTTAGTTGTTTTTAAAGTCTCTCTAACTTTCTCTCCCTTGTTTTTTCCTTTCAACTTGTAGAACTTCCTTTAGGATTTCTTAAAGCATGGGGTTCTTATTGGCATACTCTCTTAATTTCTGTTTATCTGTGAATATTTTGAACTATCCATCATTTTTAAATGCCAGTTTTGCTTGATAGAGAATTCATGACTGGTAGTTTTTTTCTTTTAGTAATTTGACTATGACACACCACTGTCTTCTTGCCTCCATGGTTTCAGATGAGAAATCAGCACTTAATCTTATTGTGTTTCCTTTGCATGTGATTGTTCTCTTTTGTCTTGTGGCCTTGAGTATTTTCTCTTTGTCTTGAACATTGGACATTTTGACAAGTATATGTCTTGGAGTTGGCCTGTTGGGATTTATACTGTTTGGGGTTTGCTATGCATCCTGTATCTGCACATCCATCTCTCTCAAAAGGTTTGGGAAGTTTTCAGGCATTATTTCCTTCAACACTCCTTCTTTTCTCTTTCCCTTCTCTTCTTCTTCTGGGATGCCGATAATGCATATGTTTGTGCATTTTGTGTTGTCGGTTAAATCCCTGAGTCCCTGCTGGATTTTTTCTATCTTTTTGTCTATCTATTCTACTATCTGTTTGATTTCAGATGTATTGTCTTCCACATCACAAATTCTTTTTTCTGCCTGTTCAAATCTGCTGTTATGTGAATCCAGCGTCTTTTTGATTTCTTGGATTGTGCCATTGATCACCATCATATCCATTATCTTTTTATGTATGTTTACAATTTCTTCACTATGTTCTCCCAGTGTCTTCTTAATATCCTTAATCTCTTCCTTCGCTTCATTTTTTAACAATTTTTCTGTTTTTTTTCCATTTTTGAATATCCCAATCCTTTAATTTTATTTTATTTCTAGTGTATTTTTTAAGTTTCCATGTATTTTATCTCATATTTAAGCTTATCTTTATTATTCCATTTTCCTATTAATTGTATTTGACTATTATATGGGCTTCATCTTCAAGGAAGGTTTGGATCACAGAATCATTACAGAGGAGGCAGGAGAGGATCATTGGTGGGGGGTGCCTGGGATGGGGGTTTCATGGGAGGAAGTTCACCGGAATATACATGATAGATACATAAAATTGTTCAAATGATAAATTCCTATAGAGCTCTGCCACATTCACCAAGGGAGCAGAAACAGTCCCCCGAGTGCAGGGGCAGTGCTGGCAAAGGAGGAGTGCCCACTGATGGGTTCTTGTTATTGACGATTACACTTATGAGTCTTTGCTCTTGTAATTGAAATTTAGCCTGTTGTTATGGGGTGCTAAGGGTTGCCACCTGAGAGCCTCCCTGTTGCTGAAACGTGGCCTCTCTCTAAGCCAAAGTCAGCATATGAATGCATTACCTTCCCTCCATCATGGGACATGACACCCGGGGATAAGCCACCCTGGCAATGAGGGATTAATATCAAGGGCCAATCAGCAACACAACTGGAAAAAGACTGTGAGTAAAAGGGGGTAAATTTAAAGACAAAGGATTTCATGTGGCTAAGAGACTTCAAAGAGAGTCGGGAGGTCATCTCAGAGGTAATGCTTATGCACACCTCAGTAGGATCTCATAGATCACCAAACTGGATATCATCACACACAGAGGGGCTCCTGAGGGCTCTGGAGACACCCAGGTCCTATATAAGGGGGGATAGCTCCAGAGATTTATATCTTATCAGTGGGCTCTTCTTTGGACTCTGTGCCCCTGAGAGTGACAGAGTTGGACTCAAATAAGTCCTCCCTGCACATGGTCCATCAGTCCCCTCTATTCAAACCTATATGTGAGGATGGAGTTTGTATGTGTACTTCCAGAGACTGGAGCCTCTGGCCTTTCCATGTTCCAGCTGTGCCTGGAATCTTGGTGAAGTTGCAACTCCTACTCTACAGCTCAATGGATTCACCCAAGTCATCTGGTGAGGAGACGATGATGGACAATGGCCATTTCAGGGAATGGAGGGAGCCTGCACTTGCAGGCAGGATAATCCCATCCACTGTATCCATGGGATATAAGCCCCCTCTCACTTGGAGTTGGAGTGGACATCACCATCCCAAACTCCTCAGGATTGGGGGAAGAGCTGTGAATTAGAGTGGACTTAACGATATTCTGTTGTAGACATAATGTGATTCAAGCAATGGAAGAAATTACAACAGTGAGGTGGAGCCAGTGGCCACTGGATGCTTTGGGGGCAGGGAAGGGAAAAGCAGTTGTTATACAGGTGCTTTTTCAGGACTTGCGAATTATCCTGAGTGATATTACAATGACATATATAGGCCATTTTACATCAGCATATAACATGCAGAACTGTATGGGAGAGAGTGTGGTCTACAATGTGAACTATGGTCTATGCTTAGTGGCAAAGCCCCACGATGTGTATATCCATTTCAGGTTATGTGTCACACTAATGAAAGATGTTTATGTGGGATGTTATGGGAGGTGTGGGAGATGGAGAACATGGAAAATCTTGTAATTTTTGTCAAACATTTATATAATCTAAGCATCTTTTAAAATATATATTTAAAAAAAAATGAGAAGGAGGCAGCCATGCAAAGTGCTAAGGAAAGAACATTCCTTTAAGCAATCACTGGAAGTGCAAATACCTAGAAATGTGAAAGAAATTACCCACTTCAAGGAACAGAAGAGAGGGTGGGGAAAAGTGTTCAGGGATTCTGACAGTTTGAAATTATTTTGTGAATTCCAGAAAAAGAGAAACATAATGTTTGTAAACTAATCTGTCCCTCAGGGTGTGATACCCTTTGATTGTATTAAATTCAGTGATGGGCTTCAGATTAAGTTTACTTGATAAAATCAACTTAGGTCTTCTAATTGGGCTACTACATCAGTCAGGTGTGACTCAGTTTGTTTCCCCACCATCTTGGTGAACTGATATAAATGGGCACTCACTCAAGAAGACACATGGGAAACAGGATTCTGTCATTTTTTATCCTGGGCCCTTGGAGAGAGAAAATCCATTTGCCTGATAATATGCAACTGACCTTGGGAAGACAACAGGACAGCTGAGATTGTTATAGAAGACCCAAAAAGTAATGAGCTCCATCCCAAGAAAGAGAGGAAGCCCTGAGAGACAACTCCTAAGCCAACCAGAAGCTGAGAGAGAGGAAGCCCAGAGGGAAAGTCTCATCTCTTGCAGAGATCAACATCCATCTTGCTTCAACACATGGCAACTGTCTTTGATAAGAAAGCAACCTTGAGTTAGAGTCTTTAGGGCCTTGTAACTGTATATTTTTACCCCAAATAAATAACCCTTATAAAAGCCAAAAAATTTCTGGTACTTTGCATTGGCACTCCTTTGGCATACAAGTACAGGGATGCTACTGGATAGTTAGAGAGAGGGCAGATTATATGGGACTTTGATAGGACACCATATGTTTGAATTTCATTTGAAGAATGAATGAAGAAGGGAGCAGGGCAGAAGCCAAAAGATGAGCAAGGCCTGTTTCTGGGCAAGTAATCTCCTATTTGTGTCTAACCTACTAAGGCAGAGCATACACAAATTGTTAAGAATATGTTTTTACTCAAATAACTGAATCTATCTTAAAAATTGTGTCTTAGGGAAATTAAAAACATTTTTTTAATTAAAAAAATGTAATATTGGTGGATCACATCTGACTCTGTGAAGGGAAACCTGAACATTGTCCCAGGATGATGGACAGGCATCTAATAAATAAATAATGACCAACAGGGGAAAAAAGCAAATTAGCCAACATAACTTCTTTATCTAATATCTTTCAATAGTTTATTTAGTCTTCTCAATAAAGTCAAAATTCTTCAACATTATATACCAGGAATATCATTGCCTGACCACAATTCACCTCTCCTGGCTCCCCTCCAACTCATTAGAGCAATGTTACACTAGCGATCAGCATATTCCAAAGAGGATTCTGGGGGAGATTTCTCAAGTTTTTAATAAAATTCTCATCAAATAAGTTTAAGTGTGTTCAAGTAGGGAAATGGATTTAAATCCAGTAATGGGTATTGACAGTATCCAAGAAAGGAACAGAGAAGGTAGTTTGAGTACTGAACTCCTGTTTTCCACTGAAAACCCATTAACATCTCTAGGAATTCGATTTGAAAAATGCTACTAAAGGCATTTGGAACAAGTTATAGTAGCTCCTAAAATAAGCTGTGCTCTTTTGCTTTTCCACCTCTGATGGGGGTGTCATCCATTCACTCATTTACTCCTTTGTTTCTTTTTCATTCCAAACTACTCATTGTACATCAACTGTACTAAAACAAGTATTGGTTGGACATTACTCTATGTAAGCCAAATTAGTAAACATAAGGTTAAAACAATCAGGCTAAATTCTGTGAACTTCTTAGCATAAAGCAGGAGGAACTGAGATGGGGGACAGCAAGAGACAGTAAATATGCCCCCTCCTTCTTTACAGGGCTATATCTCTGAGAGAGTTGTCTGAATTTTATTTCAGACATTTTGAGGCTTAGGTGTTAAGTGTGCATATATTTATAGTTGTTATATTTTTGGGTATATTGATTCTTTTATTTTGAAATTCCCCTATTTGTCTCTAGTAATATATCTTGTTGTAATCTATTTGGCCTGATATTAATACAACTACTCCAGTTTTCTAATGGTTAATATTTGATTATTATGTATTTTTCCATCATTTCATTTTCATGCTATTTGTGTCTTTGACTCTAAGTTGGGTCTCTTAGACAGTTCCAGTATAGTTGGGACTTATAGCTTCTTCAATTCTGACAATCTCTAACTTTGATTGGGCTGTTAGGCAATTTACATTTAATGGAGTTTTGGCATGTCTAGATTTTTATATCCCACATTGCTTGTTATTTTCTGTCTCCTTTCTTGTTTTTATTCTTCTATTCTTGATTGCCTTCATTTATGTAAGTGATTTTTTTGTGTGCCATTTAAATTGATTTGTTTAGTTTTAACTTTTCATTTAGTTATAATTTAGGGAACCATATATCTTATTTTGTGACAATCTACTTCAGATCAATGCTAACTTGATTCCAGAAATACAGAAACTTTGTTCCAATGTTCTTCCATTTCTTCCTCCTTTTCTTTGTATTGTGATACAGATCATAATTATATATAATAAATACAGTTTAATTTTATAATAACTGGTTTATACAATTTTTCATCTTTGAAAGAACTTAAAAAAATGAGAAATGGTGTATACCTATAGTAGTGTTTATATTAACCCCCATATTTATCGTGTCTTGTGCTCTTCATTGACCCCCTTTGGAGTAAGTTCTTTTCAGTCTGAAGTAATTTCTTTCAAATTTCTTGTTAGGCATGTCTGGTAGGTAGAATTATGCATATCCATATCTTCCAAGTCCTTAATCTCTGTTCCTCTGGGTGTGAAACTATCTGTAAATATGACCCTCTGAAGTTGTATCATCAGTTAATGTGTGGACTCATTTGAGAAAAGGATTTTCTAAATTCCTATTTAGGTATGACCCGAATGAATCAGCGTAGTTCTTAGTACTTGTTACTGGGTCCTTTATAAGCAAAATCACTTTGGCCAGCAGCAACAGGAGAAAGTCAGAGGCAAAGATCTAGACATCACCACATGATGAGGGACTACCATCACCAGAATGACTGACTGTCTGATTAAGGAGACAGCAGAGTTTTGTTGACATCTTGATTTTTTACTGCAAACTTCTGAAATTTTGAGGCAATAATTCTTATTATTTAAACTGACAACTGTTTGTTATTTGTCACAGGAATTTTGCAAATCAAGACAGCATATTTGTTAATAATAATTCTCTTATGCTTGTTTTATCTTGGATTGTCTTTTTTCACTTTCATTTTGCTGCATATAGAAGTCATGGTTGGGAGAAGTAGATGCGGCTCAAGTGATTGGGAATCTACCTACCATATGGGAGGAACTGGGTTTGATTCCCAGGACTTCCTGGTAAAAAGGCAAGCAGGTGAGCCAAGCCCACTGCAAGTCAGGCCCATGCAGATGCACAGCAAACCCCAAAGCAAGATTATGATGCAACAAAAGTGAGATGCAGGGGAGATTCAAGGAGAGATGTTCCAGAAACCAGGAACTGAGGTGGCTCAAGTGACAGGGTGCCTCTCTCCCACATCAGAGATCCCTCGGATTGAATCCTGGTGAAGCCTGGAGGAGAAAAATGAGAAGAGAAGGCAAGAAACAGACACAGAACATCACCCATCAAATGGACACAGACAGCAAGTAGGGAGAGGAAGTACTCTGGTAAAATAATCAGATATGAATAAAGCTATAATTTTTTTAAAAAGTCATGGTTGACAGTGTTTTCCTTAAAATGCTTTGTCCATGTTATTGCACTGCTTATTGGCCTCCACTTTATTAATAATACACTTTATATAATGAGTCATTTTCTTTTGTTGCTTTCATGATTTTCTCCTTGATTTTGTTTTTCTTAGTTTGAATGTAATATGTGGAACTTTTTGTATTCTGAGTAGGTTTATTTGACCTTCCTGGTTATGTAAATTATCATTAAATCTTGGAAATTTTTGGTCTTCATTTCTTCAAATATTTTCTGCCCCTTTCTCTCTTCTCCTTCTTACAGTTCTTTCACATAGAATTTTGAATATTTGTTGTCTCACAGATGTTTGAGGTTCTATTAATTTTTCCTCAGGAATTTTTAATTAGGATCTTAAGAATGGATTATAAGTCCATGATTCATTCTTTTGACACTTTGAATCAGCTGTTGAGCTCCTCTATAGAATTTTTAAAATATTTTTATTATATATGTTGTGAACTTACAAAATAATCATGAAAATATATGGAATTCCCATACAATGCCCCTCCACCAACATGCTACAATGTTTTGGAAAAATTGTTACAGATTATGAGATAATATCAACAGATGATTACCACTAACTATGGTCTATTGCATACATTTAATATATTTTCCCCATACACCCCTATTATTAGCACAGTATATCTTTGGCATTGATGTAAGAATATGACTGTATTGCTGCCAACCACAGTCCATAGGTTACATTAATTGCATTTTCCCATGCTTCTCCACATTTTTACCACCTTAAAATAGTGATGTACAATTCTTCTACATTCTTGAATTTGTACTATTAACCACAATTCTCATCCACCTCGGGGTAACTATGTTATTCATTCCCTAGTTTATTCTCTAGATTTCTTTCAATTAACATTTACTTCCCTAGACTACCCTTTACAGCCCCAATCCATTTATAGACAAGCTGCATTAGTTCTAGTCACTATAAAGTGTTATCATCAACTTTATCCATGTCCACACTTTTACAGTCAAGTTAATTAAATCTTCCTCATATATTCAGCATCAAGACACCTCCTCAACCTTCCTCTTATCTCCTAATAACCCGTTATAACTCCATGAATTTATTCTTTGTATATAATTCATATTAGTGAATTATAATATGAATATATATGAATATTTCTCCTTTTTGTGTCTGACTTATTTCACTTAAAATAATGTTTCAAGGGTCATTCATGTTATCATATGTGTCCCAATTTCATTTCTTCTTATTGCAGCATAGTATTCCATCATATGTATATACCATATTTTGTTTACCCATTCATTGGTTAATGGACACTTGGATTCTTTCCAACTTTTGGCAATTGTGAATAACACCACTGTGAACATCAATGTACAAATGTGTATTTGTGTCACAGTTTTCATTTCTTCTGGATATATTTCTAGTGGAAAATTGCTGGATCATATGGTAATTCTTTATTTAGCTTCCAGAGGAAATGACAAACTGTCTTCCACAGAGACCTCACAATTTTACATTCCCAGCAACAGTGAAGTGTTCTTATTTCTTCACATCCTCTCCAACAGTTATTGTTTTCTGCTTTTTTTTCTGTTTTCTGTTTTTTAAATAATGTCCATTCAGTTAGGTGTGAGTTGATATCTCATTGTCATTTTGATTTGCATTTCCCTAATAGCTAATACTATTGAACATTTTTCATGTGCTTTTTGGTCATTTGTATTTCCTATTTGGAGAAATGTCTATTTATGTCTTTTTCCAATTTTTAAATTGGATTGTTTGCCCTTTTATTGCTGAGTTATATGATCTCTTTATATAGAATGGAAATCACTTATCAGATATGTGGTTTCCAAATATTTTTTTCCCATTGAGTAGGCTACCTTTCCCCTTCTTGGTGAAGTTGTTTGAATCACAAAAGTGTTTAAGTTTGAGGAGGTCCCATTTATCCATGATTTCTTTAATTGCTTATGCTTTCAGTGTAAGGTTTAAGAGTTCACCACCTATAACTAGGTCTTGATGATGTTTTCCTTCATTTTCCTCTCAAAGCTTTATAGCTGTAGATTTTATAGTTAGGTTTGTTTTTTTATCTATTTTGAATTAATTTTTGAATAAGGTGTGAGATAGGGTCCTCTTTCTTTCTTTTGGCTGTGGATATCCAGTACTCCTATCACGATTTGATGAATAGACTGTTCTGCCCCAGCTGGGTGGTTTTAAAAGCCTTGTGAAAATCAATTGACCATAGATGTGAGAGTCTGTTTCTGAACCATCAATTAAGTTCCATTGGTCTATCTGTCTGTCTTCATGCCAGTGACATGCTGTTTTTACCACTGTAGTTATGTAATATGATTTAAAGTCTGGAAGTGAGAGTCTTCCAAATTCACTCTTCTTTTAGGATGTTTCTGTCTATTCAGGATCCCTTACCCATCCAAATAGATTTGATAATTGTGTTTTCCATTTCTTTTAAGAAATGCTGGAGGAATTTTAATCATGATTGTCTTGAACCTGTATACCAATTTGGGTAGAATTTGCATCTTAATGATATTTAGCCTTCTAATTCATGAGCATGGAATGTTCTTCCATTTATTTAGGTCAGTTTAATATTTCCATTAACAATGCATTGTATTTTTCTGAATACAAGTGCTTTATGAGCTTGGTTAAGTCTATTTCTAAATATTTGATATTTTTAGTCACTTTTGTAATGCAATTTTTTCCTCACTTCCTTCTCAGATTGTGCATTGCCAGCATATAGAAACACTACTGATTTTGCATATTAATTTTGTATTCTGCTACTCTGCTGGAATTGTTTATAAGTTCTAGCAGCTTTGTTGTAGTTTTTGGGGGAGATTTCTAGGTGGAGGAATATATCATCTGCAAATAGCAAGAGTTTTAATTCTTCCTTTGCAATTTGGATGCTTTTTATTTCTTTTTCTTGCCTGATTGCTCTAGCTAGAACTTCTAGCACTGTATAGAACAACAGTGGTGACAATGGGCATCTTTGTTTTGTTCCCAATCTCAATGCAAAAGCTTTCAGTTTTTCACCATTGGATATGTTGCTGGCTGTGGGTTTTTCATATATGACGTTTATCATATTGAGCATGTTTCCTTTAACTCCTGTATTTTGCAGTATTTTTTATTAAGAAAGGATGTTGAATTTTTGTCAAATGACTTTTCTGCATCAAGTAATAGGATCATGTGCTTTCTTCTTTGATTTATTAATGTGATGTATTATGCTAATTGATTTTCTTGTATTGAATCACACTTGCATGTCTGGTATAAAATTGACTTGAACAAAATGAATAATTTTTTTAGCGTGTTGTTGGATTCAATTAGCAAGTATTTTGAGGATTTTACTTCTACATTCATTAGGAAAATGGGTCTGCAATTTTCTTTATTCATAATATATTCATCTGGCTTTGGTTTTAGGGTGCTATTGGCTTCACAGAATGAGTTTGATAGGGTTCCTTCTTGTACAATTTTTTGAAAGAGCTTGAGTAAGATTAGTAGTAAATCTTCCCTGAATGCTTGCTAGAACTCACTTGTGAAACCATCTGGTCCCAAGCTTTTCATTTTGGGGATTTCCTTGATGACTATTTCAATCTCTTTATTTGTGATTTTATTTTTGATGTCTTCTATTCCTTCTAGGGTCAGTGTAGGTTATTTATACATTCCTAGAATTTTTCCATTTCACCTACATTGTCTAGTTTGTTGGCATACAGTTATTCATAGTATCCTCTTATGATCCCTTTTATTGCTAAGGAACCCGAAGTAATGTCCTTGTTTTCATTTTTTATTTTATTTATTTGCATCTTCCCTCTTTTTTCTTTGTCAGTTTTGAGGGGAAACAAGCAGAAGTGTGGCTTGCTAACGTGGTAAATTCTGGGCAATAGTAGGTACCGCTACTGCCTGGGCGAGGCGGCTGGTACGGGTGAAACAACGCCCTCGGCCTGGTATGGGTGACTCAGCCCTCTGTAGCCTTGCAGCCTACTTCCTGCTCCCTCATCCTCTGCCCGCAGTTCCACTTCCCCCTACCCCACTCCTCCCCTTGCTAGCCTTAGCCTTCCTAGCCCACCAATC
This sequence comes from Cabassous unicinctus, assembly GCA_029593785.1. Classification (NCBI taxonomy): domain Eukaryota; kingdom Metazoa; phylum Chordata; class Mammalia; order Cingulata; family Chlamyphoridae; genus Cabassous; species Cabassous unicinctus. The sequence continues at coordinate 4,792 of JAQZBX010051229.1, read as the reverse complement.
CCAGCTCTTAAAACTGTAAATTGCCTTATTTGGCTACCCTCGCTCTTCCCCCTCCTCACCCCCCGTTCCTCAAACTATATAAGCAGCTCACTTCCTCATTAAAATAGATTTGTGCCATCAGCCTGTCTCCGCCAATTCTTCTCGCACTGCCTCTTGCCAACAAGTTTAACTAAGTGTTTGTTTATTTTGCTAATCTTCTTTAAGAAACCTTCTTTGGTTTTGTTAATTTGCTCTTTGTCTTATTGGGGTGTTGGAACCACAGGCATCCAATAGTCCAATACATGCAGGGAAAAAGCACCAGCACTTCTCCAGGTAGGTTGAGGGAATACCAGCCTCCTCCTGTCATATGGTAGATTGAGGATGGCATCCCAGGTGATTAAAAAACCAGTCTGTATGGGCCAATAGTACCTGTAGTTGCCAGAGAGCAGAGAGAACACCACTCCCCTCCTATCCTCTTGGGGTGTGGGGATTGAGCTACAGATGTCTAAGTATCCAATCTGTGCAGCCTGAACACAATTGCAATTGCCCAGAGAGGCTGAAGAAACACCAGGTCCCTCCTATCTTATAGGTGGTGGTTGTGATGGAATCAAAGGTGCTCAACAAATCAGTCTGTGCAGGCCAAAAGCATATAGAATAGCACAGAGAGATTGAGGACACACAGCTTCCCTCCTATCATATTGAGGATGGGATGATGCCCTAGGTGTCCAACTATTTAGTGTGTGTCAGACAAAAGGACCTACAGTTTCCTGGAGAAGTTGGTGCAGGTCTGCCCCCCATCTTCCTCCATGCTAGAGGGGGGCCTGGGGCTTAGGCTAGAGCTGCAATCCAATCTGGTTTGAAAGAAGTTAGTCCTAACCTTCACTGTGATTTTCAATCAGTCCTGCTTTCCTTTATGCTGCATGTGGAGTTAAAATGGTGGCTACTGGCCTCTTTCTGACTTGTACAGTTTCAAACTTAAGTTGTTCTTAGGGTTGCACTTTAGACAGTTGGATTTACTAATTAGTAGCTGAAGTGGGTGCCCAACTGTCTCTTCCTACCCAATTTTTGGGAAATGGAGCTTCCAACTCCAGCCACAGAATAGTTCCCTTGGTGGCTTGCACCACCAGCGGAGGATGGGCTCTGTCCTCAATGGCATGCTCTGTCTTAATCTACTTTCTGCTCATGATTCTACTCATGAATCCTCACTGCAGATGGGCAGTCTAGTCTTTCCATTCTTTAAAGGATATTGCAGGGTGCTCTTCTGGTCTCCTGGAGCCCTCAAACAGGTGCTTTAGATAACTCTGGGTGATTACTAATTACTCTATAGGATGAGCTTTCTCTTGGAGCAACTCACTTTGCTGCCACTTTGCCCCTCTCTGTCACTCTATAGAATTTTTCATGAATATTGTTTTACCAACACTGAAATTTCCATTTTTTAATAATTTTCATCTCCTTGAGAATTTCTATTTGTTGATTCATTGTCATCATATTTTCTCTTCATTCATTATATATAATATCCTTTATTTCTTGGAACATATTTATAATAGCTGTTTTTGTCTTTGTTTATCAAACTTCTGGAGATAGTTATGGACCATTTCTGTTCACTGCATATCCCCCTGTGTATGAATCACTTTCCTTTTTCTTAAAATTGGTCATTTTAGATGGCAATTTATTTAGCATTTCTGGATTCTTATTTTTACTTGTGATGGTGGTTATCATTGCTGCTTTTACTGTTGAATTCTTTCATTCATAGTTTCATTTGGGTCCTTCTTGTAATAAATCTATTAATTCTTTCCCCCTATACTATACAACTATATATGTCTCTGCTATGCACACAAATATACATACACACAAATATATGCACAAATACACAAATATGAAATATATTTTATATAGAATATATTATATAATTCTTGCTGGCTTCCTATGTCTTTGTAAGATAATTATCAGCTAATAATTGGACAGAGTTTGTGTTCAACAGAATTGGACCACTAAGGCTTCAGTCCTCTGCTCATAGGTCTGTGTGGGTACAGGATTATTGAAAGATCAAGACATTTTAGTGTCTGCTCTGACTTTACCTTTATGCTGGGTCCTTTCAGTACTCTCATGTGTATTTGTGCAACCTCAGTATCATCTAGGAGCTTGTGGATGTTATCTGTGGGCCTTATCTGGCCTCCACTTCTTCTGCATGCACCCTCATCTGGCCTGTGCTTTCCATACAATACATCTCCAGGCTGGTAATTTCTTGACCCTCCCAAACTTCCTATCTCTGAGATCTTCACTTCAACTATGTCGTTAGTTATTCATGAGCCTACTGCCCTATATTTAATGATCCCTCTTTGACTGTGGGAGAGGTGCTTCTGGTCTCATTGCCTATCCTACCTTGGCAAAACCTCCTAAATGACAAAGCTGTGGTTGGGAGAGGAATGGGAATAACCTCAGATCAGAAGGCATAGACCTCTAGTCTTTTTAGAAACATATTACCAAGACTGTTGCATGCCTTTGATCTCTTCTCAGAGAGCTCAAATGGTTGCTTTGGTCAATTTTGTTCAGTTCCTGGTCATAATTTGGAGAGAGGAAACAAATATATTTTTACATCACCATAATATGAAGTCCAGGGTGGATGACCTTTGTGGGAGTGTGGTGAAATAGGGGGTGAAAGACTAAATAGTTTCACAAGGTCAAGTGTTGAGTGGTTGGAAAAAGTTATTCACAACCCGTCCTGGCTTGTCAGCTACTTTTGGTTACTTGTGCCATGGAGTTTAAAGTAGTTTCTCATCACCACAAAAGGCCTGTAGATTAGTCAATAGCATATCCATGTTAGTGTCTTGGTTTTGGTAATGATGTGTGGTTATGCAAGATGTTAAAATTTGTGGAAGCTGGAGGATGGGCAGAGGGGAATTCTTTTACTATTTTTGCAACTTTTTTGGATGTCTGAGAGATTATCTCAAAATAAAAAATTAAAATATGAAAATAAATAAATAAATAAAGACAGTGGTAACCAGAGATTCTGAGTTGAGAGATAGGAAAGAATAGGTGTTACATGGAGCATTTTTTGGACATTGGAATTTTTCTGCATGATATTGCACTGATGGATACAGGACATTATACATTTTGTCAGAGCCTATGGAATTGTGTGGTGGAAAGAGTAAAATATAATATAAACTGTAGATCATGGTTGGTAAAAATGGTTGATTATTTGTTCATCAGTTGTAACAAGTGTTCCGCAGTAATCAAAGATGTTATTAATAGGTGTAAATGTGAGCATGGGTGGCATTATGAGAATCCCCTATAGTTTCAATGTAATTTTAATGAAATAAAAATTTTCTTTAAAATAAAGAATAGGTATGTTGTCACAGAAAAAAAAAAGTAGATTCCCAAATCAGCAAAAGGCATGGTATGGACCAAAGTGAATATCATTGGAGCCATCCTGAAATGAAAGAACCAGAAAAAACATGGAAGGAAGTCTTAGGGTGATGTAAAACTTTGGGCATTTCATTTAAATAGAGTAAGTTCTCCTTCCTTCCTAAAAGATCTGATGTGAGACTGGATGATTACCATGAAAAGATGAACAGAGCAGAAAATAAAGAAGCTGGAATTCATACCAATGAGCAAAGGAATGACTTTATCATAAGGATAAGATATGACAAAATAGACTGGACTGAGTGTAGGAAAGTGAATTTTGTGTTTTACTTTTCAAAAGTTTTTATCTCAGTGCAATGCTGACATCCTGAAGGCACAGATTTTTTTTAATTTTTTAAATGAGTTTTAGATTACATAAATATTACATAAAAATATATAGGGATTCCCATATACCCCAACCTTCCCATACACTTTCTTCCATTAACATATTTCATTAGTGTGATATATTTGTTACAATTGATGAACACATATTGAAGCATTGCTACTGACCATGGTCTATGGTTTAAATTATTTTTTATGTTTTGCACCATATAATTTTATAGGTTTTGATTAAATGTATAATCATCTGTATCAGTCATTGCATTGTCAGGCAGCACAATTCCAATGTCTCCAAAATGCCTCATGTTATACCTATTCTCTGCTCTCTCTCCTCTCAGAACCTCTAGTGGTCACTGCATTTATATCAATGATACAAGTTATTCCATTGCTAGAATAATAATAAAGGTCCTTTAGTTCATAGTTACATTCCTCCCTTATGTTTGTTTATTAGTAAATCGTGAGAATTTGGGGATAGTGATGCCCACTCTGTTTCTGATAGAGAGGGTTGTTCGATCCCATGGTACAGATTGCTGGAACTGTCTTGCTTGCATTTATAGATACTCTCTGTTTTTTAGATGGGCATTGCCCATCATCCTTTTGTTAGTTTTCCTGGGGGAGTCCAATGAATTGGAGAGTAGGTGTTGCAACTCTTCTGAGAGTCAGGGCTCAACAGACATATGAACCAATGAAAGATTTAAGTCTCTGGGACATATATTTATTGCATATATTTCTAATTATAGGTTCAAATAAAAGGGGCATAAGAGCCATGTGTAGGACACTTATAAATGAGTCTAACTCTGTTATATTGGGTAGCATACATTCCAAAGTAAGTCCCACTGACAGAGTGCCAAATTCCTGAGATTTTCTGCACTACCTATAGTGTCTAGATTTCTCTAGAGCCTTCAGGGGCCCCACTGCTTGGGGCATTGTTTACTCTGGCAGTCAAAGAGATCCTCTTGAGACATGCATAAGTGTAACCTCTGGAATGACCTCCAGACTTATTTTGAAATCTCTTAGCCATAAAACTCATTTGTATTGGTAAAGGCCTTTTTCCAAATGCATTGCAGATTGG
>JAQZBX010051228.1:0-19446 GCA_029593785.1 Cabassous unicinctus | reverse complement strand
GGGGTGGGGTGGGGTGGGGGTGGAGGTGGATAAAAGTAAGTAAATAAATCCTTAAAAAAAATGTATAGGGGAGGAAGATACAGACTATAGTTAGTAATACTTTGACGATGCTCTTTCATGATTTGTTAACAAATGTTTCACAACAATGCTGGGTGTTTGTGGGGGATGATGTGTGGGAGCCCTGTATATGATATTATGCATGTTTGTTTTGTAAGATCACGATGTTTACTGAACTCTTATAGTGTATGTATGTTTATGTATGAATGATATACTTCAATAAGTTAATAAAAAAATAAAGTCTTAAACTAAAAAAAAAAACAAAAAAAAAACTATGACTGGAGTCCAGGGATGAACGTAGCCCGTGTGTGCCTTTGGCCATGCTGAACCTGGATCTGTGTAGGGTATGAGCTGTGCAACTTTGGGTAGATCACTTCCCCTCTCTGTGCCTCATTTTCCATCATAAAATAGGGATGATGGGGTAGTGGTGAGGTTAAATGATGAAAGGGGTCCAGTGCTCGACATGCAGTTTATTTCCAGTGAAGGCTATCTCCCTATTCCTCTGCCCCCTGCGTGGAATCCCAGTAGAATGGGCAAACTTTTAAGGCAAAGGATACTGTAGTGAGGATCTAAAGGCAGAGCTCCTCAACCCTCCACCGGCACTGGATAACTACTGAACTACCCGGTGCCAAGCCCCGCGTTGGGAGCTAGTCACAGACACAAATGAGACCTCAGTGCCGCCTCCAGGAAGCTCAAAGCCTTGTAGGAGAGATGGCTACCACTGTGCTGCACGAAATGACAAGAGGTAAGCAGAGCGCCTGGGCAGACTCCACAGAGGCCCCTGATCCAGGCGGAGGAATTCATGGCCTGGGGGCTCTCGAGCTGTCTTAAAGAATAAGTAGATCACTAGTGAAACTGGAAGGAGTCCAGGCAGAGGACGCAGCCTGTGCAAAAGAGCAGAAAGAAGAGAAAGCAGGGAGTGCAGCTACGGGACACCGCGGGTGGGGCTGGGAGGGAATGGGGTCTGAAGACAAAGCTGAAGAAGTCAGCATGGCATCTATTCGAGGAGCAGGGCTGTGCAATGATTTACTGAGAGGCTGGCGAACGAGCAGCCCGGTCTAAAACCTCATTTGACTTCAGAAGCAGCCCAGGTCTCCGGGGTGGAGGTTAAAGGCGCCAGGGCGGGAAGCATGCCAAGCCCAGCTCCGCAGGAAAACACCCTATTCCTCTAGCTGCGGGTGGAAGCTGGCACGTGTTGGAGCGCACTCCTCCACAGAAGCTGGTCGCTAGGCAACAGGCCCCGCCCCCGCTGTGGTCTCGCCTCCACCAGCCCCGCCCGCAGCTGCTGCAGGGGCGCCCTCTCCCGGCGACGCCTGACCAGTGCATCCGGCGTCAGGAAAAGCCCGCTGTTGCCTTCCAGAACATTCTCCAAGCTTATAACTATGCTTCAGCCATTTGGGAAGAGCATTGCTGCCCCAGGTCACCGGTCTCTCCGCTTTCCAGCCTTTTCTTGCCTGGACCCTAGCTGACCTCATCCCCTGCAGGCCCTGGGCTGGGCCACCAGTGAGAGAGGAGGCTGGCGAGCATGTCTCCCTGAAGCTGCTGGTCCTTATTCTGAGCAGTGGAGAGCCATGCAAGGCTTGTGAGCAGGGCAGTCTCTGGACACTTGGCACATCACAGGCCAAATGAGAACCATGAAGCCCTACAGGATGATGTTCTTCTCAAGCTGGCTAGAGCCTCCTATATCCAACCCCACAGGCTAACTACGTATTCCATTTCCTTACATTGGTCTGGAATGGTGTGGTGTCAGTGTGGTCACAAGGACTGTGTCATACTTTTCTGTTTATTGATCAGAGATGGAAAAACATCTTTATTGATTAAATGTAACTTGGTTGAAAAATCTTTCAAAACATGCAAGCCAAGATAAAACTGAAAGGGTGATAAAAAAGTAGGGTCACTGGCCCAGCCCTGCCTCACCACACTGACAGGCAGTCAGGGGTCCTGTGAGGGCAGGGTGAGGTCATGCTAGAATCATAATTCAGTCCTGCTCCCACCCTCCCAGGGCTCCTGCAGCACTGTATCCCCAGGGGCCAGTACCAGCCCTGGGGCAGTTGATAGCTTCAGCCTGACAGACAGGTTAGTGTCAAATCACTGCCTCATCAGGTCCAGAATGAAGCTAATGCTGACCTGCAGGCTGCAGTGTGACTGGTTCTGCCCTGCTGAAAGCATTCTATAAAACAGTAACTGAAAAATTCCCCTGACTGTGCCTGCTCCAGTGCTTTTCAGCAGAGTGAGTCAGGCCTTGGGCCCTCAGCCACTACAATGATGTTGAGAGAACAGTTAGGCTATCACTCCTCAATGATTCCACTGCTACCTGTCCTAGGAGGATGCTTGGACACCTCTGCCCACAAGCAAAACAGGAGGCAGGTCAGCCTGTTAGCCTTGCTGGGCCCACTCCTGGGTGCCAGCCCTACCCTGGACAGAGGACAGGATGCTACCCTTCACCCTGGAATCCTTCATTCCAGGTCCCCTACACTCCCTCAGACCCCCTACTGGGAGTGCCCATCTCTCTTCACCTAACTCCTTCCTGCCCTTTAAGATACAGGTGAAGCCTCACCTCCTCCAGGAGGCCTTCTCTGACCACCCCTTAGCTTCTCTGTCCCTGTCCCAGTAGACCCCACTGGACTGTCTCTCTTCTGTCTCTCCCACTAGACTCCACACTCCTCATGGACAGAGCCAATGACTGCCAGGCTCTGAATCCAGTAGAGATGCAGGTTTTTTTTGTTTTGTTTTGTTTTTTAATGAAGGAGCAAATGAAACCAAAGGAAGAGAGAACACCAGGACCCTATAACAACAGAATGGGATCAGGCTGTTTTTTTAAACCATGTTCCTCTGAAGGTGGTGTCCCCAGATGAAAGGGGCTAGGGAAGAAAAGCTAAAGGAAAGCTTTACATTTCCAGTGTCTTCATCAGATTTCCTTAAAAGGTCTCCTTGCTTAAAATAATAATAAAGGAAATGAAGAAACTTACTGGTTTCTCCTTACTTAAAATAGTAATAACAAAGGAAATAAAGAAACCTACTGGCTTGGCCCAAACTTCATGCTTGATAACTAAGGTAAGGGGTGGGAGTGCCCAGAAAAAGGAGGGACTTGCCTCAAGAAGTGTATAGTAGGGGCAAGTCATAGGCCAGACACCTGGGCCCCATGGCTACCCAGCCCTGCCTCCCACAAGGATTCAAAGAGAATAAATCTGGACTTCCGGGAAGATGGTGGACTAGTAAGACTCGAGAATCTCTTCTCCTCCAGAAAAATAGCTAGAGAATAGGCTGGAACAGCCCTGAAAAAGATCTTCTAGGGTTTAGGACAGCAGGTGAAGGCTGGAGACCACCCAGAGGAGAGAGGGACAAAGGAGGGAAATCGCGACAAAAGAACTGTGAGTTGAAACCAGCAGCTGCCGCCGCCGGCATCCTCCCCCACATTAAAGACACTTCAGAATTCTCGGGCCTCTAGGCCTGTGACTACAGACAAAGGGGGCTCCAGGGATCTACCACCCCAGGAAAGCGGAGAGACAAACACAGCCTAAGGCTGACTCAGCTTCTGACCCACAAATTTGGTCTGCTGTGTCCCAGGAGCCCTTCCAGGCCAGGTGAGACCACACAATGGTTTGCCCTGGGAGCCTGCGAAGGACTGGAGACTGACCCTCGCAATCTCCCTCTCTTCTAGCAGGGACTAATTGTTGAGGATGCCCCAGGAAAGGGGAGACAGAGGGACACAGTCTAAGGCTGACTCAGCTTTTGACCCACAAATTTGGTCTGCTGTGTCCCAAGAGCCCTTCCAGGCCAGGTGGGGCTGCGCCATTGTTTGCCTTGGAGCCTGCAAGGGGCTAAAGATATACAACCCTCCCAATCTCCTCCTCTACTAACAGGGATTGATTGTTGAGGACTCAGAGAGGAATGGGAATATTTCCTAGCCGGGAAAAGGGAGGGGGCTGCCAGAGAAGGATGGAGAACCTCTCTGAGGAAGTTTGAATTACAAGGCTCCTAGCCTCCAGACAGGAAGCTCTATCACATTGATCTGGTCTGTGTTGCAACAAATACACTCCTACCAGGCATTGAACTGAGAGCTGCCAAAGCGCGCCATCTCCTGGCAGACTAAGGAAGTGCATGCAAGAAAATTAAAAATAAGTAGGAGAGGCTTTTTCCAGCCCCTATAGCCCCCCTGCCCAAGGCCCTAGAAAGCAACTCTACAACCATTTACTGGGTCCAGTGCCCAGTTTTGAGCAATCAGCAGGACAATCCTAACAATCCAGGTCGAGCCAAAAATCAAAGAGCAGTGGTAACCCATAGCCTCCTGCCACTAAATCCCTACAAAAGAGAAATCGAGCATCTGAGTAAACTACATACTAATCAGATGCCTAGACATCAGCAAAAAAATTACAAGCCATACTAAGAAAATAGAAGACATGGCCCAAGAAAAGGAATACATCAAAGCCCCAGAAGAGATGCAGAATTTGAGAGAACTAATCAGCGAGATATGCACAAATTTCCAAAATCAAATTAATGAGTTGAAAGACAATATAGTTAAAGAGATAAATGACATCAAGAAGACATTGAGCAAGCACAAAGAAATTGAAATACTGAACAGAAAAGTAACAGAGCTCATGGGAATGAAAGACACAAATAGGTGAGATCAAAAACAAATTTAAGGCATACAACAGCAGACTCGAAATGATAGAACAAAGAGAATAAATCTTCCAAAGATTTCCATTGCTTACTTTATTTCAACAGTCAACGGTCCCCAGGGACAGAACCGCTGACGTCATAAGCCATTCGGAAGCGACATTCTATTCTTTGGGAACGGCAGCAGTGCTTATGAACAGCCTACTTTTCTAAGTTGGCAATCACTATAAAAACATCAAATAGTCAAACTTTAATAGATTTTTTTAAACCAGAAATGATGCCTATAACTGCTCAAACTTTATGGAGGGGAAGTGAAGCAGCCCCAGGGGTCAGAATGCTCACTAGTAAAACCTCTTGGAGGGGGGGGTAAGGGGCAGTGGCCAGGCAGACCATTGGGGACAGAGTAGCAAGGAAGGACGCTGCAGAACCTGCTGTCAACGCCTCTGGTCCTGGCTTCTCGCTCCAGCCGCCTGGGTGGGCTGGAAGTTTGATGTCAGTTGTGCCCCCAGCTGGCAGCAGAAGGCTGAGTCAGGTGGTATGGCCTGTCTTGCAGCAGGGCCTGAGGAAATCAGACTGTCTCTGGTGGTTTGTCAGATAAACAGCAGTACCACTCAGGGACAGTTAAATTCATTCCTAAATGTGAGCTTCCACCAGGCCCCACTCCTCAGAGCCCTGGCCCTCCCCTGGTAACATCTTCCTCCACACTTCTCCACAATCCCAGATCTCAAGGCTTGGGAGAACCTTTGCAATCACCCTCCTTCCTCTTATCTTGAAATGGGAATTAGCTGCAACCTTACACCTATCACTATCTTTCCTCCCTCCACCTTACTGAACACAGGTGACAGATCACTGCTGTCACACCCCTGAGGCCCCATCGTGTTGGCCCCCAGGGGCCTGGGGCTTAGTTGGACTGCTCCTGAGAAGATGGCTGGCTGGGCTCACACAGCACCTCAGCGTCCTGGTCATCTGTGAAGGGCAAAGAGGAGCCGGATTTAGAAAGAGGGAAAAATAGGTATCTTCAGATGCAAATGTTCTATAAGGCATTCTCTTCATTCTCAGCCCCTACAGACAATCAGCTTGTCTTTAATTTGCTAAGGGTCAGGAGACTAGAACACTAGCCCTGGCCACATGATGCAAACTCAAATTCAAACTCCAGCTCTGCTCCTCAGAAGCGGGGGAGCCTTAAACAAGTGCCTGCACATCTCTGCACCTCAGCTTCCCCTGAGGTTTTCATACCTGTAAAGTGAGCTGACATCTGCCTTGCAAAGGCAGCATGGGGATTAGGTGAAACAATAAATGACAGCAAATTTTCACCAACACCTTCAGTGTTGCAGGTTCTGTTCTTTCACCCTCACAATAACCCCATGCGATGGAGACCATTATTCGTCCAATTTTGCAGATGTTGAAACAGAGGCACCAAGGAGTGAATGAACTTGCCCAAGGTCACACAGCTGATAAGTGCCGTAACCAGGACTCAGATCCGGCTGCCTGGCATCAGGGCCAGCGTGCTTCAAGCCACCGATGCCTCACACGTGGCCAGTGCGCCCCAGGCCTCAGATTCAGTAAAATGGGGATGAGAACACCCGACTCAGCTCTTAAGATTGTTCTGACAGTCTTCAGAGAGATTTTTTAAAGCAGAGAGGGCTGTAATTCTCTCTAGCAAGTGGTTCCTGGTGTGCATGCACACTTGAGTTTAACTCTGTCCCTTCCCCAAAGCCAGTCCCTCTCTCCCTTAATCGAAGATCTAGGAATGAAATCTACCTACTTTTTTTTTTTTTCAGTTGTAGGCACCATATGTGGGAACCCCTCCACCAGGGGGGGGTGTCTAATTCACACCAGCCCTGGCCCTGGCCCTCTGCCACCCGAAGGGCCTGCCCATGCCTAACACCAAGGCCAGAATGCTCCCCGGCCTTGCAGCTACTGCTTAGCAGCAAGGGAAAACGACCCACGCATGCCATGCTCCCAGTTTGCTTCCTCCCTGGGAAGCGTGATTGATGCTGCTGATTCTTCAGCCTGGCCATAGCTGTCAGCACACACGTCTGGGAGGGAGTGAGTCCCAATCCCCTGGTACCCATGCCAGGGGAAGCTCCAAGCTGTGTGCTGATCACAAGACCTGGGGGTAGACCTGAGTGCCTTCCAGCTGTCCCCAGTGAGAGCCCGGGCCACCATGCAGGCCCTGGGAGTGACAGAGTGGAGGGTGCCGGCCACAAGGAGGATGGCCTGGGGCAGCGGCTAGAGCTCCCAATCAGGAGTCAGATTTGTGGCTTTGCCTCTCAGAGTGAAGCTTCAGTTACTTCATCTGTAAATGGGGGTGGCATTACCACATCACCTGCCTCTCAGGGGGATACTAGACGAGACCCATTTCTCCCTCTCCACTGGGCCTCAGATAATCTAGATGGTAAAGGAGTTTCTCTAAAGAGACAGCAAGTGCAGCCCTGCCGCTAAGAGAGGCAGTCTGTGCTGGATCAGAATAGCGGGCCCAGGGTCCAGAGCTCCTCTACTTACTAGCTATGTGACCTTGGGGAAGTTACTTCATCTCTCTGTTCCTCATTTCCCTCCTCTGTAAAATGTGGATGATAATAGCACCTACCTCACTGGGCTGTCTAAGAATTAAATGGAAAGCAAATAGCACATTGCCTGTCACAAATTAAGTGATTTATAGGTGTTCCAGTTATTATTTACGTTACTTTCCCCCCTTAGCTCCTTTGCCTTCTTGAGCCCCATGATTCAATGTCCTGCTAACCCTCACACAAGTGGGAAATCATGGGAGCCCAGCCTCAAACCCAACTTTGGCCTCAAAGCCAGAGTGCTCTGCTGGGTGGCACTGCCTCCCGGGGCCAGGGAGAAGCCCCCTTCTCTGCCTACGTCACTGCCTGTTGGGATGGAGGGCCCTGACTGACAATGCATGGGACACAGCTCTACAATCTGGAAATACCTCATCAGTCTGAGGAACCGGAATCTCCCCAGGGTCTCCAGAGACCTGCTCTCACCAAGACTCTGTGCTGGAGGTCCTGTTCCATCAGAGCCTGCAGATGCCTTCTAACCAATTATCTCTTAAAGTCTGGCCATGGGTTTAAATGAGCTGTCCCCCAGGTGTCCTAGAAGTGAAATCAGCCTCACTGAGAATCCAACAGGCTCATCTCTGATAGTTTTTGTCATCACTGTTTGTGGGGGTGAGAGGGATATTTTGACTCTCTGGGTTCGAATGGAAATCTTTCACTGGGAGATGGCTGAGTGAGTGATGAGCTGTCTGGTCCACCATGTCTCCTGCCAGCACTGCAGGATCTTCAGCACCAACTGTGATACAGCAAAGCCTTACAGCCAGTTCTTGAAGGTTCTGAGTAACAGGTGGACTCCAGTCCCTGCCCACTTAACCTGGTTTGCTTGCTGAGTAAGGAGGAAAAGGCCTTGGGCCCCATCAGCTGGGCTGGGCAGCAACCACTGACTTTAGTTACTGAGAAAAGGACCTTCTCGAGTTCATCGAGTTTGCCAGCCCTTTCCAAATCCAGGGGAAGACTGGACAGACAAAAGCCTCTAACTTAAAGCTGAAAGGGCCTCAAAAGAACTTTTCACATCCAAAATTTCAGTTGACCCTCACAGTAACCCTATGGCGGGCCCATCTTACAGGTGAGTAGGGGACCTAGATGAGAGGTGTGAGTGCCCAGCATCACCCAGTGTGGCAGTTTGGTATTGTTTATGAATTCCAAAAAATAGATATTGGATTGTGTATGTAAACTGGTCTGTTCCTCTTGGCATATTAGATTAATTGTATTAGACTCAGAGGTTTCACTTTTACTTTATTAAATCAAGATTAGGGCTTTTATTTGATGCCATTGGGGTGACTCGGTTTGAGTCCCTGCCCCACCCCCCTTTGTAGGCTGTATCAACAGATGCTCAATCAAAGACAGGGAAGTAAACACACAGAGAAGGAGAACAAAGACAGTAGAGTTTTGACGCTGGAGCCCCAGGTAAAGAGCCAAGCCGTTCGCCTGATAGTTTACAGCTGGCCTTGTGGAAAGAGCAGAGCAGCTGAGCCCAGAAAGAAATGAGCCCCGGGAAGAGAGACGAGCCTTATGCCAACCTACAGCTGAGACTGAAAGAAGCGGGGGACCACAGAGCCTTAAGAGGAAGGGGAAGGCTGAACCCTCGCAGAGACTGGCAGCCATCTTGCTCCAACATGTAGCAACAGACTTTGGTGAGGGAAAGTAACTTACTGTAACCTTCTACCACTGATAAATACCCTTATATAAGCCAACAGATTTCTGGTACTTTGCATCAGCACCCCTTTGGCTGACTAATACACCCAGCACACCAGTAGCAGAGCTGGGAAGGACAGGGGCTCTAGCTCCTGGTTTGTTGCTCTCTCCAGAGTGATCTGGGGCAGAGGAACCAGCCCCACCAGCCCCAAACTGGCTCCAACTGCTGCTTGAGGCTCAGCATCTGCTGCTTCCCTACGCATAGAAGGCTGGCACCTCTGGTCTTCTGAACACATCACATGCATGTTGTCCTCCACACCTTTGCCCATGGGAACTGCTAAGGTGAGGGAATCAATATTGGACTTGGAGTCAGACACAGAACTCCGTTCAAGTTCCAGCTTTGCAATTTACATCTGTGAGAACCTCTCAGAAACCCCTCAAGGTTTTCTCACCTGAGAATGCTTGCTTATGGAGATTAGGGAAGGGGTGTGAGGAAACAGTTCAGCCCAGGGCCCAGCACATTTTAAATTCTGTTCTCCTTCTCCCTTCCCTCCACACCCTCTTCAGATTAGGTCCCTCCTCTTCCAGGAAGCCTTCCTGGCTCTTCTGGAAGTTGGAAGACAGGTATCTACTTACCAGTGGTTTCCTTGTCTGTGTCAGACAGGATGGTCAGGGAGAAAGATGATGGTGGTGGTGGTGGCGGTGGTGGTGGGAGGAAGTGGAGTGCAGAGAGGAAGCCTGGCGGGAGGAACTGAGGCTGTGGCGGTGGAGGAGGAGGGTAGAAGCTTGGCTGGAAGTCTCCCACTGGTTCCGACACCTGCATGACACACACAGCAAAGAAGCTGGGTGGGGGAAAGGGTAGCCCAGATGGGCTGATCAAACATGTCTCTTTTTCCTCCTGAATGGGGGCTCCTAAAGGGGTGGTATCACCTCTGGGCCCAAAACACCTAGACACAGGGCACTTGGAACAAGGTGTTCGGCAAACTCTTGCCAAATAATTGAAGGCAAGAAGAAATGCAGTCGCACCTCAGAGAAGCCTGGGCAAGAGCCTGATAGTAACCCTGACTGAGCCCTTCTGATTACTACAGAGCTGGTAAGTGGCAGTGGGATCCCATATCCATTTGACTCCACAGCCCATGCACTGTCCACCGTACTGCACTGCTTCATGCTGGGGAAGGGCCCAAAAGCTTCTCAGGCACGCAGGGACCTGTTTTCCAGCACACATAACAATGTAACCTGGAGTGTGCAGGGGCCTCTGGGAGCTTTATGCAAATGTGGCTGGGGAAGAAGTCAGCAACCTAGTGGGGACGCCAGGAAAGTGGCTTCTGTTCCTCTTCAGTAAATGGAGGCAAACCCCACACCAGAAGACCCCAAGGCTGAAATCAGAGGATTTGGAGGTGTGACGATTACACAGATCAGAGCCTAACTGAGGAAGACGTGACTTGACTATAGTACAATAATAATAATGAGTTTTAGATGTAGTGCCTATTATTTACTTCTCCAAGCTCTGTTCTGTGGAACCCTAGTGTCCTACAAAATATTTTTAAGTGCACTGGGAAGAAATGTTCTTAGTCGAGTGAGTTTGAGAAACCCTGCCTACTCTCCCCCACACTGAAGAGTCACACATGAGCATGTTAAAGTTCTGGACAATCTGCAAAACCTCCTTAGATTAACCCAGCATTTCCTAACATCATTTAACCACAAGGAATGGAAGAAAGCCCACTTTCAAGCACCTACTATGTGCCAGACCCTGTGCTAGGAACTTTACATGCTTTATGTCTATCTGTTCAACAGCCCTATGAGAGGGAGACTGTCTCTCCCATTTTACAGATGAGAACCTGGGTGAGGTCCCCAGAGGTCAGGTAAACTTCCAGGTCATATGACTGCTAAATGATAGAGGACTGGATCCTAGGTCTCTCCAGCTTCAGGGCCTATGCTCTTTAGTGAAGAGAACAGAGGAAGCAAAGCAGCAGCAGGTGGGGCAGGGGCAGGCCTGGGAAAGAAGGTGTCTCTGAGGAGTACCTCACACCTGGGCAGGGGGCAGCAGGACAGGGACGAAAGCACTTCAGAGGCATTCAGGTTTCAAACAGCCTGACAAATTCCTGATCCTCTGTCCAAATATGAAGGGGGTGGGAGGGGGGATTATTAGCGTTTTAATTCCAAGCTGCTCAGCCAAGTCTTTCCCTGGATCACACCTCCTGCCTGGGACCTGTGGTGGCAGCTCTGGCCCAGATAAACTGACTGAAATCACACTCTTAACAAAGGCCGTCTGGCGGGCCCGTCAATCAGAGCCCTGCCCTGGACGCCAGGCTCCAGGCTTCTGTGTGAGCAGACGGTGTGTGCTCGGCTTGGAAAGAGCCCCTCTCTTTGTGTGAAGGCTGAAGACGCCTTGCTTTCTCTAGGCTGCAAAAGAGTGGTCAGGGGAAGAAGCACCCCCAGGTTTCAAGCAGGGCAGGAGTGGGGAGGGCCACGGACCTGGTTTTTCCCATCTCTGCGTGAAGAGACACACCTGGGGCAGCATAAAGCACCTGGGCCCTGGAGCCAGGGCAACCGAGGCACACATCCTGGCTCTATCACCCAGCAGCTGTGTAAACTGCAGCCCACCCAGTCCATCACTCACCAGTTCTGTGACCTTAGACAAATTACTTAACTTCTGAACCTGTTTCCTTGACTTAGAATGGGCTAATGACACCTAACTTGAAGGTGCTTGTAAGGGTCAATAGAAAATTATTTTTAAAAACACAAAATGTCACAATTTCTAAAACAGATGGAAGAGATGCTGCTGGGGCTGAAGCAAGAGTGGAGACCCAGAGCCCTGTTTGCCCAGCCTGCCCATTGGACCAGCTCCACACTCTGAAGCTAATGGCTCTCATTATGGAAATGTCAAGCTCTTATCTTTCTTCCTATTTAACCAAAGAAGTCAGCTCTCTCTACCCTACACCCAAGGGAAACATCTCTGTAGACATCCAGGGTTAGCTTTTAGCTCTGAGGGAGAAATGGTAATGGTGGTTTCCATTTCCATGAACTTGTGCTATATTTGAGCCAGCCTCTCCACCACCCCCACCCCCATCCCCCAGGGTCCAGCCTTATGGGGCCAAAAGTCAGGACATATCACCAGGGCCTCTCATTATCCTGTTGCTCTGACAGCCCTCTAGGATTGCCAGGGGGGAGAGAGCTTTTAACTATCCTGGAAGGAACTAGGCATCAAGGCCACAAAACCTGGTCACACTGCCTCATGTCCCACACAAGAGATCGCCTGACTTTTACACACTTGGTATTAAAAACTCCAGGCTTGAAGAGTACACCAGTTTGTGAATGACCATTAATTCTATGAAACGATTAAATCCCACTATTCTTTCAACAACTATTTCCTAAGGTAGCAGAAACACTGGCGAAGGTTTCTGTATTTTTCATGACTAAGCTCAAACGTTACCTCCTCCTAAAAGTCCTTTGCAGTCTCAAGCAGGCAGAGTACCTGGGTCTGGTTGTAGCTCTGTCCTAAACTCTGTGGCCCCAAGAAAGTGACATTCCCTCCAGCAGAATGAAAGGCTCTTCTGGCATCAGTGCCCCATGAGTCAAGGCTGGTGGTCACCTCTGCTCTCCCAGAAACTTTAGTCCAAAATTCTGAAAAGCACATGCCACAGCCTGGGCCAAATGGTGTGGATTTGTCTACACATTAAGTGTGGGGACATACTATGTGTGTCAGCGCTGTGTCCCTCCTACTGGGGCATGGGGCCTGGCATAGAGTGGGTGCACCATTTACTACAACTGGCTTCCTGGGCCTGAGGATCTATAAAGGCACCAAGGGCAACTGGGATAAGGAGGAACCTGGAAAGGAGGCAGGAATGGAACTCACCAAGCCTCCTCCAGGCTGTTGACTGCAAGAGACATGCCGGAAGCCCCGCTGCAGGGGGATCCCCGGGGTTGGGGACGCATCCTGGTAGCCCACTGGGAACGGGTGGTAGGAGTGCATGCTAGAGCAACTGGGGTACAGCTTGGAAGGCTCTCTCTCCAGGTACTCAGACCCCATCACACAATCCGAGGAGATGCTCAGAGGGTGCCCTGAAGAAGGCAAGCAATGAGGGAAGCATTAGAAACACGCAGAGCTTGGAAAAAGAGCATCACATTACTGTCCAACCAAGGACAGCACGATAAGAAACACTCATATCCATTTGTAAAGAACTCCCACATCATTATGGCCTCTGAGCCTGCTGCTTTCCAAACCCTTCCACTTCCCACTGCTCTTAGAAAAACTCTTTGGCACAGCCTGTGAAGCACCATGTGGTCTGGTTCCTGCTTCCGCTCCAGCCGCATCACATACCATAACCTCATTCATCTCAAGGCTTTTGCAGATGCTATTCCTAAGGCTTAGAAGGCCTTCCTGACTAGCTCCATTTTTCCCTTCGAGTGCTCCTATTCTTCCTTCAGACCACAATTAAATTATCAATTATTACAGCTTTATGCGCTTATTTGTGTGATTCTTTGATGACATGCTGTTCCTCCCACTAGGACTACAAGATCCTTGAGTGCAGGTAATGTGGTTTCTTTCCTCACCATTAGTTCAATCATTAGTTTGTTGTGACTGTGACCTTGGAAAGGCAGCCTTCTCCTATAATGGCTGTTTCAAGCCTGTCTTGCCATCAGACAGTTAGTTCCCTAGGGACCTAGATTTTCCTAGAATGTCCCAGAAGGCAGAAATGGCCTTCAGAGAATATACAGGCCAATCTTCTCAGTAGGGAGATACAGAAAGGGGAGACTGCCACACAAGGAAGGAGTCTGCCTAAGGTTACAAGTGAGCCGCCCTCCTCTCCACCCCCACCCCAGCCTCCTGATACAGACCTATGCTTGTGCTACCATACTGCTATAGTAAAAATACCAAGAAAACACGTCTGCTCCAAAAGTAACCTGTTTTTTTTTTAAAGCCTCAAATCTCCAGGTGACTTAAAATTATATTTTAATACTGAAAGCAGCAAGCTTTAAGAAATAATGGAATTTATGCAAGGGTGAGGGAGATTAAAAAAATACAGAGAGAGCCAGCAATATCTTAGTAAACAAACTGCTCCCCTCCACCAGACATAGAGGCAGCAGGTAAACTGCCTAATTTTCACTCCTGCTTATAAAAACGGCGGGAATGGGTGCGCAGACTCAAGGGGCCAGGACGCTTTTTGACCGGCAGTCTTCTGGGAGGAAGACTCCAGCCCGCGGGAAGGTGGGACGTGTGCACAGGAGCAGGCCCACCCGCAGAGTGGGAGGCGGGGTGGAAGCAGAGCCTCCTACTCTAGAAACGGGGGTAAGGAGGGGAAGGTGCGTGCAAGCGCAGTTAGGTAATACCAAGGCGCTGCCAGGGAAAGGGCCTCTGGGAGGAGCCACCAGCCTGCGAAAGATTGCGCAGGCGCAGTCAGAATTGAGCCGCCCACCCGCTGAAAAGTTCGGGGGTGGGGGTGGAGCCTCCACTCTAAGAAAAAGGCGGGAAAGGGTGCGCAAGCGCAGTTAGGCTGGTCTTCACAGGGCGTCCCCACCCAGGAGTCACAGCTAAGCAGGCTTGGGAGCCATTTTTTCTTGCAAGCAGGAACGGAAAAACTAAATGTTAAAAATGCTTTTTTTTTTCCTTTTTGCAAAAAAGTACGCAACCCAATCCCTGTTCAGAGAAAGGTTTGTCAAAGCAAAGGCTTCCTCTGGAAAGCATTTTGTCCCCTCTAAACCCCCCTTCCCCGCCCCAACGGCCCACCGGGGCGGATTCCAGGTGGGCCTGGGCCACCAGCTCGGAGCAGGGAAGCTGCAGCCTAGCGGAATTGGCGATGGGGCCATGGCTGCACCCGATCTGGGAATCTTACCGAAGTCGGCGAACGGTGGACTGGGCACGGGACGCAGAGGCCTGCGCATCTCCAGATGGCCGGGACATCCCCTTCCCGCGGCCTCCGCCTCAAGCTGGGGTCCCATACAGCCCGGCATCGCGGCCACCGCTCCTTCGTTCGGCCCCACGTGGCCACGGCCGCCCAGAACCGGCTGGAAGGCGCTGGGGCCTGGGCTCGGGCCCCGCGGGGGCCTCTCAGGGAAGCCAGCGGCCGAAGTGCCAGGCTCGGCGTCTCTGGAAGCGGCGGGCGGCGGCAGCTGGCGGAGGTTTGGGCCCGGGGCGGTGGCCGTGATCCCGGAGGCCAGCTCGGGCCCTTGTACGCTCAGGGCCGCCTCCTGCTCCTCCTCAGACGCCTGCTTCTTTAGCACCTTCTGCGCGGCCATGATCTTCTGGCGTTCAGTGATCAGGTAGCACTTCTCGCAGATGCACTGCTTCCAGCGGCACTTGCCCGCATGGCCCTTAACTGGCACCAGGAAGCCATGGTTCCTGCACCGCGAGCACTTGGGGGTGCGCAGCATCTTGTCGGCCTGCTTGCTAGGGTCTGCCTTCATAGCACAACCGCCACCCCCGGTAGCTGCAGAGCGAGTGGGGCAGGGATAAGCAGCGCCCCACAAGTCCCTGGTGCTGGGGACATTGGATACACTTGTAACAAAGCTGCTCTCAGTATGTCCCAGGAACTGCAGCAAGACCCTTGCAATTTCCCTCCCTTTTTGAGGAGGGGGGAAAGGGTGTGTGTGCAAAATTTGGAGACTCCCTGAATTTCTGGGCCTTGAGTAATTAGGTGCAAGGGGTTGGGTTAAATAAGTTTTTCATGGAATGCTATTGCATGTATGCCATCTGGGTTGCCTGAAGTCTTAGACATTTAATTCTCCAAACTTCCTATTCCCGCCACCCATAGATAGAAGGTATTTTGTAACTTCAAAAAAGGCAGAGTGATATTCAAACGTACACAGATTTCAAGCTCCAGAGGACTGTAGCGCTCAGTAATCCTATACCAATAGAAAAGCATTCTCAGAGGCAACCACTTACCTCCTAAAAGCCGATGCTTCTGCTGAATTTCATTTCTCTCCGCTGCAGACAAGCTTCCAGAATATTCTCAAGAGCTCAGTGCAGTGTGATGGTTGCTCAAGGATGTGTCCTTATAGTTATTCCCATTTTCTTAAGTCTTGCTCATACAGGAATGCATTTCTGGAAGATAGGGCTTTGCTGTTGTTGATGCCTTCCAAAGAAAAAGCATACTTGGAATGCTTTAAAGTAATACAGTCTTAGGATATTCAAGCACTCGCTTGAATCCTCACTTCGCTTTGCCTTGAATTTAGTTCTTTAGTTTTCTGAGATTCCAAATCTCAGAATACCTGGAAAGCTGAGACACCCTGAGGTCTTTTTTTTTTTAAGTTAAAAAAGAGAGAAATGGGCCACCAATATCTACCTAGGTCAAAAAGCTTATAATCACAGGGTCAGTCATATAGTTATTTAAGGAAGTAGTTATAGTTAATACCTGATTAAAAAGTGTAGATTTTTAAATTGCACTTTATTTGAAATTCTCTTTTTGATAAAGTGAAGTAATAGAAGGGGAAGTCTGGCCTCTACCTTGATTTTCTTGGACCTCTGATTGAAGCTATACTTTGTACTTCTTATGGGTTGACTGGAATTAGAAAATGGTTGCCATTCTGAGACTCATTTGACTCTGCAGAGCTGAAAAGAGAATTGTAGTCTTTTTTCTTTAGAAAAAGATATGCCTCATTTTAATAAGAGCACCAAAGTATATACTTCCTGTATTGTTTAGTCCTTCTGGTATTTCACTTGTAAATTTACATCCACTTAAAGAGGTTCTGTTTGTTTTGTTTGTTTTGCTCTAACACTATCTTAATATTTTATTAAAAATTATATATATATATATATATGTGTGTGTATATATATATATATATATATATATATATGACCCCATAGATAAAGGTTAGGCAAGCCTTTTTTCTGACTCCACCCAATTCAAAATGTCTTAAGTTTTTCACTGACCTTGTCATTTGAAAATGGTGCTTAAAATCTAGGGCATAGCTGCATTGTTTCATGATACTGCAAATTGTAAGGTCATTTTGTGCAATATCAAATTTAAATTTGAACATCAGGTGACATTGGATGATGAAAAAAAACAAAACTAAAAAAGCTACTCTCATTTACATTTCCTGCTTGACCACCCAAGCTATCTTCATTTTCTCATTAATCATTTAAAGAAAAATCCTATTTAAAGCAAAGTGTTCAGATTAACATAGTTTAGTCTTGTTAACTACAAATGCTTCCATATTTACTTCATAGCTTTAAGGGCAAAATATACCCAAGGTGATGTGAATTTGAATATTGCTTTGAGAACATTAATAAACAACCATATATCTTTTTAATCAGTAGTCACATTATAAGATTCAGAAACCCCAGGGTTGATACAGTAAACAAATGTAAGAGGAAGAAAAAAAGATTAGTTTATTTCTTTATTCCCCCCAAAGCCTCAATTTGTGAAGGTAAATTCCAAGAGAGCTTTATTTATTTCACTCCTGGAAATTCAGGCAAATTGTTTTGTTTTATTTGGGTTGATAGCTGAGTCTGCTTACTTCTTGAGATGCTGCTTTTTGTTTTTAATATATACATTTCTTTAAATTGTTATTTTTTTTAAAGTGGCAACATAATGTAAAAGTAGAAAACTGGAAGTCATAAAAGCATGGAGAGACACAGATTCCTTCCTTCTCCACACCTAAACCTCAGAACATTTATGTTTAAGAAAACTTTAATTGTAGACAGTCATTTATAAAAGAATAAGTTAGGGTTGCTGAGAAATCACTGGTTTGACTAATTAACCACAGAGAGGCTGGGGTGGCTCCCAACTTCAGAAATGACCCCTTTTCCCTTAGGGTCCCAAGTTTCCTGCCTTGTATAATTCCTCTCTGTGTTAGTTAACATGATTGCTATCGATACTGTTTAATTCATATTCAATTTAAAGAATCTGTATTATGCAGTGCACAAGGGTATCATTTATAATCATTAAATATTGCATGCATTGTAACGTTTCCTTACTGGTGGCACACAAGAATGAAGAAGGGCTCTTTTGTCGATAGCATCTTTTCCTCGGCAATTTTAACTCAGATGTCAGGTGTTGTAATCTTCTTGTGAACAATGAAAATTTCATTGAAGGTTTTGTAAAAGAGATATACAGAGGATTACCATGACACATAACAGATGATTTGAAATCCTGCCTTAAAACCTTCCTCTGCTATGCCATGCCTACTGGAGATATTTTGGTCTGTCCTTCCCCCTCCCCCCCCACAGTGCCCAGGCTCACTGGCTTCTCTGGACTTTATTGATTTTTGTCCCACCTTTGTGAGGATAAGGGCTTGTGGCTATCTTATTTTCCTTTGTCCCTCATCTGTTTAAATTTCCTGGCAGAAGTCTGATGTATCAATCAACAGGGCCCCAGAGAAGGAAAAACCTTGCCTAGCACACAATAGAAGTTCATTAAATACTTGTTGAATATACAAATGAATCCTGTCTGCCTCTTCTGCCAAAGCCAAAGTAATCTCCTCCCTAATTTGCACAGTAAATCAATTTGGCTTCAGCAACTTTCTCCAAACATCATACTGATGATCAGCAAAACAGAAGGCCCACAGTGACCTCTCTCCTGACACCAGGATTGAAGAATCAACTTTGATTCCTTGAGCTCACCCTGACCCCACCCCCAATGGTCTAATAATAGTAAAAGTGATTATTTGTGCCAGGAATTCTAAAGTTCTTTATGTGTATTAATTTATATAATCCTCACAACTACTCTAGTTACCCTTATTATCACTTCCATTTTACACATGAAGAAATTGAGGCCTAGAGAAGTTGAGAAATTTGCCCAAGATTTCACAGCCAATAAGTGGCAGAACCATGATTCAAAACCAGGAAATCTGACCTTAAAAAGTCCATCTTCTTAACCAGATATTTGCTAACCAAATATTTCTTCCAAACAAATACAGTGCTCTCCCCAAGAAAACTTTGGTGATGAACAGAAATATTCATCTTATTCCAAACCCATTACAATTAGGGCAAAAGTAGGTGACGGTGGTAGCAATCTGGGAAACTTTCTAAGATGCCCTCCTCAGCTGCTTTACTCTACCCACAGCCAATATTTATTGAGTGTCAACCATGAACTAAGCATAAGAGACAGAGACATATATAAAAAGATAGGATCTTGCCTTTAGGCATACATTCTAGTCGGCAATGCAGACAATAAATAATTCCAGTATGATGAAAACAGGGAGAATGGAGGAGTGGTGGGTAGACCCATGATGCTATGGGAGCCCATATGGAGGCCCTAATCCGGTCTGAGAGACCAAGGAAGACTTTCCTGAGGGGCTAATTGCTCAGCTGAGGCCTAAAGGATGAGTAGGAATTAGCCAGCTACAGAAGCAGGAGAGGTGTGTCTGGGCCAGAGGAAATAACATGTTTGAAGGCCTACAGTGTGGCTATGGTACAAGAAGTTCAAGAGAGAGAAGGTAGGAAGGTAAGTAGCATCCAGATCATGGAGGGAGTCCTTGGGACTTATAGTGGGCATCATTTATCTAGGACCAAAGAGAGGAAGTGACATGGCAGAACTTGTGGGAAACTAGAACTCACATGTTTTAGTTTGCCAAAGGGCTGCCTATATAAAGTACCAGAAATGTGCAGACTTACTTTTTTTTTTTTTTTTTTTTT
>JAQZBX010051227.1:0-19443 GCA_029593785.1 Cabassous unicinctus | reverse complement strand
GAGAAAAGAAAGCCATCACATACAAGGGAAGCACAATAAGATTAAGTGCTGATTTCTCATCTGAAACCATGGAGGCAAGAAGACAGTGGTATGACATAGTCAAAGGACTAAAAGAAAAAACTTCCAGCCATGAAGTCTCTATCCAGCAAAACTGGCATTCAAAAATGATGGAGAGTTCAAAATATTCACAGATAAACAGAAATTAAGAGAGTATGTCAATAAGAAACCTGCACTTCAAGAAATACTTAAGGAAGTTCTACACGTTGAAAGGAAAAAACAAGGGAGAGAGAGTTGGAGGAGAGTGTAAAAACAACTAAAAAGACAAAAAGAGAAATAAAAACAACATACGACATACATTAACCCAAAGAAAATATGGCTGAAGTAAGAAATTCGTTGAGTAATAACACTGAATGTTAATGGATTAAATTCACCACTCAAGAGACACAGATTGGCAGAATGGATAAGGAAATATGATCCATCTATATGCTGTCTACAAGTAACCCACCTTCGACCCAGGGATACAAGGAGGCTGAAAGTGAATGGCTGGAAAACAATTTTACAAGCAAACAATAGCCAAAAAAGGGCAGGAGTAGCTATCATAAAATCAGACAAAGTAGACTTTAAATGCAAAACTATTGTAAGAGACAAAGATGGACACTATATATTAGTAAAAAGGGTAATCTCTCAAGAAGAGAGAACAATCATAAACATTTATGCACCTAATCAGGGTGCATCAAAATACACGAGGCAAACTCTGGAAAACTAAGTGGAGAAATAAATGCCTCTACAATTATAGTGGGGGACTTTAATACACCATTATCACCATTAGATAGAACATCTAGACAGAGAATCAATAAAGAAACAAAGATGCTGAACAATACAGTAGAGGACCTGGACCTAATAGACATATACAGAACACTACACCCAAATACAGCAGGATTTACATTCTTCTCTAGTGCACATGGATCATACTCCAAGAAAGACCACATGCTAGGCCACAGAACAACTCTCAATGAATTCAGAAAGATTGAGATTATACAAAGTAATTTCTCTGACCACAATGGAATGAAATTGGAAATCACTAAGGGCCAGAGAAACAGATAAGGCACAAAGATATGGAAGTTAAACAACACACTCTTAGACAAATAGTGAGTCAAAGAGGAAATCTCAAAAGAAACCAGTAACTACCTTGAAACTAATGAAATTGACAACACAACATATCAAAACCTGTGGGATGCAGCCAAAGCTGTCCTGAGAGGGAAGTTCATAGCCATAAATACATATATTAAAAAAGAAGAAAGAGCTAAAATTGAAGACCTAACTGCACACTTGGAGGAAATGGAAAAACAACAACAAACTGAACCTAAAGGAAGTAGAAAGAAGGAAATAACAAAGATTAGAGCAGAACTAAATGAAAGAGAATGAGAAAGCACTAGAAAAAATAAAACCAAAAGCTGGTTCTTTGAGAAGATCAATAAAATTGACAAACCCTTAGCCTGACTAACAAAGAAAAAGAGAGAACAGATGTAAATACACAAAATAAGGAATGAGAAAGGAGACATCACTACTGACCACACAGAAATATAGAGTATCATAAGAGGATACTTTGAAAAATTATATGCCAACAAGAATGATAATTTAGAGGAAATGGACAAATTTCTAGAAACTCACAGTCGACATTGACGAAAGAAGAAATTGATGAACTCAACAGTCCAATTACAAGTAAAGAGATAGACTCAGTCATCAAAAACCTCCCAACTAAGAAGAGCCCAGGACCAGATGGCTTCACAGCTGTATTCTACCAAACATTCTGGAAAGAGCTGACACCAATCCTGCTTAAGCTCTTCCAAAAAATAGAAGTAGAAGGAATATTGCCTAACTCATTCTATGATGCCAACATTACCCTAATGCCAAAGCCAAGCAAAGATACCACAAGAAAAGAAAATTACAGACCAATTTCTTCACCTAGATGCTAAAATCTTCCACAAAATACTTGCTAACCAAATTCAACAACATATCAAAAGAATTATACACCATGATCAAGTGGGTTTCATCCCGGGTATGCAAGGATGGTTCAATTTAAGAAAATCAGTCAATGTAATACACCACATAAACAGATTGAAATAAAAAAATCACATGATCATCTCTGTAGATGCAGAAAAAGCATTCGACAAAATAGAACACTCTTTCCTGATAAAAACACTGCAAAAGATAGGAATAGAAGGAAACTTTCTGAATATGATAAAGGGTATATATGAAAAACCCAAAGCTAACATCATCTTTAATGGTGAAATTCCAAAAGCCTTCCCTCTGAGATCGGAAACAAGACAAGGATGCCCACTATCACCTCTCCTATTTAACATTGTCTTAGAAGTACTTGCTCGAGCACTGAGGCAAGAAAAAGATATAAAAGACATCAAAATTGGAAAAGAAGAAGTAAAAATTTCATTATTTGCAGATGGCATGATCCTATACATAGAAAGCTCTGAGAAATCTACAACAAAACTTCTAGAACTTATAAAGGAGTTCAGTAACGTCGCAGGCTATAAGATCAATGCTCAAAAATCAGTAGTATTTCTGTACAACAATAACAAGCAATCTGAGGAGGAAATCAAGAAAAAAATAACATTTACAATAGTAACTAAAAGAATCAAATATTGAGGAATAAATTTAACTAAAGATGCAAAGGACTTATATACAGAAAACTACACAACACTGTTAAAGGAAATCAAAGAAGACTTAAATAAATGGAAGAATAGTCCTTGTTCATGGATAGGAAGACTAAACATCATCAAGATGTCTATCCTACCCAAACTAATCTACAGATTTAATGCAATCCCGATAAAAATCAACACTGTATTTTTTAAGGAACTGGAAAAACTAACTACAAAATATATTTGGAAAGGTAACAGGTCCTGAATTGCCAAAGACATATTGAAAAAGATAAATGAAGTTGGAGGTATCACACTACCTGACTTGAAAACATACTACAAAGCTACAGTGCTCAAAACTGCGTGGTATTGGCACAAGGATAGACCTCCTGACCAATGGAACTGAATTGAGAGTTCTGATATATATCCTCACATATACAGTCATCTGATATTCGACAAGGCCACCAAGCCCACTCAGTTGGGAGAGAATGGCCTCTTTAACAAGTGGTGCTTGGAGAACTGGATATCCATATCCAAAAGAATGAGAGAGGAATACCATCTCACGCCTTATACAAAAATCAATTCAAGATGGATCAAAGATCTAAATATAAGAGCCAAAACCATAAAGACCTTGGAAGATAATGTAGGGAAGCATCTACAGGACCTTGTGATAGGAAATGGTTTCATGAACTTCACACCCAAAGCACGAACAGCAAAAGAAAAAATAGATAAATGGGATCTCCTCAAAATTAAAAAACTTCTCCACCTCAAAGGATGTTATTAAGAAATAAAAAGGCAGCCTACCCAATGGGAGAAAATATTTGGCAACCATATATCTGATAGGAGCCTAATATCCTGCATATATAAAGAAATCCTACACCTTGAAAATAAAAAGACAAACAACCCATTTAAAAAATGGGCAAGTGACCTGAAAAGACACTTCAAGGAAGAAATACAAATGGCTAAAAAGCACATGAAAAAATGCTCGACATCGCTAGCTATTAGGGAAACGCAAATCAAAACTACAATGAGATACCATCTTACACCCATCAGAATGGCAGCTATTTAAAAAACAGCAGACTATAAGTGTTGGAAAGGATGTGGAGGAATGGGAACCCTCATCCACTGCTGATGGGATTGTGGAATGGTCCAGCCACTGTGGAGGACAGTTTGGCGGTTCCTCAGAAAACTAACAATAGATCTTCTGTATGATCCAGCGGTTCCACTGCTGGGTATATACCCAGAGAATTGAAAGCAAAGACATGAACAGATATATGCACACCAATGTTCATAGCGGCATTGTTTACTATTGCCAAAAGTTGGAATCAGCCCCGGTGCCCATCAACTGATGAATGGATAAACAAAATGTGGTACATACATATAATGGAATATTACTCAGCTGTAAGAAGGAATAAAGAGCTAACACATGGAATAACATGGATGAATCTTGAAGACCTTATGTTGAGTGAAGCAAGCCAGGCATTGAAGGATGAACAGTACATGACCTCACTGATTTGAATTGAGGAAATTGAGCAGTCTCTGAGAACCATTGTATGAAAGATAGGTTAACAAGAGAGAGAAAGAGAAGAGAAGGTTGTGGCCATCAACCATATGGACATACCTATGGTAAAGTGATAGAGTATAGTTGCATATTGAAGAATAGGACAGGTGGGTAGTGATATTACTGGGTTTGGTGGTGCAGGGTTGATAGGTGGGTAGATTAGGAAAGGCGGGTTAGAATACCCAGGATATTGGGGGGAGAGATGGGAGAGGGACCAGGTGAACACGGGATTTGTGGGTATGAGGTTGAAAGTGCAGGAGTGGGAATGCCTTTATGGCAATATGACAAGGTAGTGTCACCGGTTTAGGGTGTAGGTTGGGGTGACATTCAGGACGGGGTGCATCTGGAATAGGCTTTTGGGGAGTGTGTGTGTGTTCATCCTGTCATAATGTGTTGTGTCGGGAGTGGAGACCCACATGGTGAGTGGGAAGGAGATGGACCCCCATTTTTGGGAAGACTGATTCACCCAGAAACAGACAAGTTGGTGTCTCTTATAAGCAAGTGTTGATCCTAATAGGGGAGGACAATCAGCATGTCAAGACCTCTTGTTGCATGTAACTATGAATTTTGTTATGCAATGAGTCAAGACAGGGGGGTGTCATGTGCCCCAGGGGGATGGGGAGGAAGGAACAGAAAAGATCAAACAGGGGGTATTTAGTGGTCAGGGGAAATGTTTTTCATTACCTTACAGTGATGGACACAGGACATGGTAAATATCATCAAAAATTATTAAACTGTACCGTCTAAATTGTAAAGTATACTGTAAACCATTGACAATGTTTAGTAGCTATGTTTCACAATCTGTATAACAGTTATAACAATGCTACCATCCACATACAAAAAGGTTTTAATATGGGGTGAGGAAAGGGGGAGGAGGTTGGGTATATGAGAGTCTCTAGTATTCTGTATGTGACTTTGCTGTGACCTAAAACTTCTTTGAAAATTAAATGAAAATTTAGGAGACACTGGGGAGTGAGAGGGGGAAGGTACCATGGTACAGACTGGACACCTGATAATGCAGTGATAAAAGGAAAAATGTTAAAAAAATTTTTTTTAAAAAATTTTTTGTGTTTTCCCATTTTTTGAATATCCCAATCCTTTAATTTTATTTTATTTTTAGTGTTTTTTTTAAGTTTTCATGTATTTTGTTTCTTCCATTTAAACTTATCATTATTATTTCATTTTCCTATTAATTTTATTTGGTTTTTATATGGGCTTCATCTTCAAGGAAGGTTTAGATCACAGAAGGGTTACAACGAGGGCAGGAGAGGATCATTGGTGGGGGGTGTCTGGGATGGGGGTTTCATGGGAGGAAGTTCACCTGAATATACATGAAAGATATATAAAATTGTTCAAAGGATCAAGGGGTGGGGCATGGTCACAGTGCATAGAGAATCACTCAATAAATGAGAGAATACTGAATTCCCAGCCTGGAGAGCTCTGCCATATTCTCCAAGGGAGCAGCAACAGTCCCCCAAGTGCAGGGGCAGTGTCTGGCTAAGGAGGATGATCCACTAATGGGTTCTTGTTATTGATGACTAGCCTTATGATTCTTTGCTCTTGTAATGGAAACTTAGCCTACTGTTATGGGGTGCCTAAGGGTTGTCACCTTCCCCCCCAGTGTGGGACATGACTCCTGGGGATGAGCATCCCTGGCAATGAGGGATTAATACCAAGTGCCAACTGGAAATATGACTGGAAAAAGACCTTGAATAAAAGGGGGAAAAGGTAAAGACAAATGAGTTCATACGGCTAAGAGACTTCAAAGAGAGTCAGGAGGTCATCTCAAAGGTAATGCTTATGCACACCTCAGTAGGATCTCATAGAACACCAAAGTGGATATCACCCCACACAGAGAGGCTCCTGAGGGCTCTGGAGACACCCAGGTCCTATATAAGGCTTGATATCTCCAGAGACTGATGCCTTATCAGTGGGCTATACTTTGGAATCTGTGCTCCTGAGAGTGACAGAGTTGGATTCAAATATGTCTTCCCTGCACATGGTCCATCAGTCCCTTCTATTCAAACCTATATGTGGTGCTGGAGTGTGTAGGTGTACTTCCAGAGACTAGAGCCTTTGGCCTGCCCATGTGCTAGCTGTGCCTGGAATCTCAGTGGAGCTGCAACTCCTACTCTACAGCTCAATGGACTCACCCAAGTCACTTGGTGAGGAGATGGTGATGGACAACTGCCATCCCAGGGAATGGAGAGAATCTGCAGGTACAGGCAGGATAATCCCATCCATCTTATCCATGGGATATAAGCCCCCTCTCCCTTGGAGATGGAGTGGACATCACCATCCCAGACTTCTCAGGATTGGGGGAAGAGCTATGGACTAGAGTGGACTTACTGGTATTCTGTTGTAGATATATTGTGATTCAAGCAATGGAATAAATTACAACATTGATGTGGAGCCGGTGGCCACTGGACACTTTCGGGGCAGGGAGAAGGAAAAGCAGTTGTAATACAGGGGCTTTTTCAGGGCTTGGGAATTATCCTGAGTGACATTGCAATGACAGATATAGGCCATTTTACATCAGCATATAACATGCAGAACTGTGTGGGAGAGAGTGTGGTCTACAATATGAACTATGGTCCCTGCTTAGTGGCAAAGCCCCAGGATGTGTATATCCATTGCAGGTGATGTGCCACACCAATGGAAGATGTTTATGTGGGAGGTTATGTGAGGTGTGGGAGGCGGGGAACATGGGAATCCCTGTAATTTTTGTGTAACATTTATGTAATCTAAGCATCTTTTAAAATATAAGATAAATAAATAAATAAACAAAAAGAAAATTGAAAAAAAAAAATGCACACGGCACTGAGCCAGGGTGTGCCAAGAGAATCAGCCAGACGTGGTCTCCAGGTACCTGTGGCTTATAATCTAACAAGTACAACCTTCTTAGTCACAGGTGTCTTTCTGAAGTGGTCAGAACTTGCTTGGACTACTTCAAAAAGGCTTGGAAAACTTTATTTGTGGCCCTGCAGACTTGCAGGGAAGGCAGATAATTTTCATGCTTTAAATTTGTTCCTTTTTCTACTAAGCCAATTTGCTGTTAAACAGAAAGCTGTCCTCTAAAACCATTGCTCATTATTATCTCTCTCTAAGTGTTTATAAGGCAGAACACAGTTCATTTTTTTTTTTCTTTTTCTTCAAGGATTCAACTTTTTATTTTAGGTAGCTGGCCAGCTTCCATATAATTGTATTTTATAACCACAAAGTAATAATATAGAAATCTACAATAAGGATGCAAGACCTCAACCCTAAAATTATTCCTATAGATAACTCGCTTTCTGATGTTTTACTACTAAAATCAATTTTAAGGTAGATTTCCCCCTTATATTGATAATATTTTAGAGTGCCATTGGACCATGTACATAGGTTTCATCACCTGAGGGACATCAAAAGTTCTTCACACCCTACCCTCCTATTTCCAGTCTTACCCCACTGCCTATACTTTGCACAAACATTCTGGTTATCCTGAAACTGCAGCCTCAGAAGAGCCATGTTCAGCATCCACATCTTACTGCAAATATATCACATTAAATTTGGACACTCAGGAGTGAGAGAGAGGACAAACACATTTTTTTGGGAAAAACTGAGAAAAATTTAGAGTATGTATGGCCACAAGGGTTGTCCTAAGTAGACCTATGAGACAAGTAAGGCTGGCTTCTTTGAGAATGGTGGGAAGATGACATAGCATTCGTTCTTTTTTTGCTTTGTTTTGTTTTTTTAAAAGGCAGAACATGTATAGAAAAGATTTGAAAGGCTATATCTCTTTTCACATTTTTGACCAGGGAAGGCCACATCTAGACACAACACTGGAAAAAGATCTGCCAACTTATGGCTTTGTAAATGAGCAGGCAATTCGTGAAAACTTATTCTAACCACAAAATGAATTTAAAAAACACCAAAAATTTAGATATAAAAGTTACATATTATTCTAAGTCTATTGGGCATGAAAAAAGCAGCATTAAATAAATCTAAGGATGGTATTTTAGTTTCCTAGGGCTGCCATTACAAATTATAACAAACTTGGTCGCTTAAAATAACAGAAAGTTCTTCTCTCACAGTTCTGGAGTGCAGAGGTCTGAAGTCAAGATTTCAGCAGCAGGGAGTGGATGTGGCTCAAGCAATTGAGCGCTGTTTCACACATGGGAGGTCCCGGGTTCGGTTCCTGGTGCCTCCTAAAAACAAAAAAAACCCGAAAAACAAACAAGCAAACAAACGAAAAAAACAACTCAGGGGAGCCGATATGGCTCAGGCTCAGTGGCTGAGTGCCAGCTTCCCACATACAGGGTCTGGGCTTCAAGTCCCTGCCAAAAAAAAAAAAAAAAAAAAAAAGACGATTGATTTCAGCAAGGTTGATTCTTCTGGAGCCTCTGGGGAAGAAGCTATTCCATGCCTCTGTTATAGTTACTGATGGCTGCTGGCAATCCTTGCTGTTCCTTGGCTTGTAGATACAGCTCTACAATCTTTGCCTCTGTCATCACGTGGTCTCCCCCTCTGTGTATCTGTGTCTTCTCTTCTGTCTGTTATCAGGACACTTGTTATGGATTTAGGGCCAACCTGGGAGATCCATCATTTTAACTTAATTACATCTGCAAGCCTTTTTCCCAAATAAGGTCACATTCACAGGTTCTGGTGGACATATCATTTTTGGGGCTCACCAGTCAACCCACTACAGATGTTATGCCAAAATAATATTATAAATGGTAAATTCAGATAGTAGGCTGAAATACTTAGGAAAAGCTCCATGGAGGTGGCTACATAGAGACTTGAAGAATTGATAAGGCTTAGATGAGCAGAGAGGAAAAAACCTAATATTCTGAAAGGTGAGTAAAGGACAAATGAACACAAGGAAAAAGAGTTATTCATAGCATTTTTTGTGTAACGCATGTTGAGTACAGCAGAGTCTTTTAGTTGGGTAGTTTGTGTGGGAAGAAGGGCCAGTGTGTGGCAGGGTCTAAAATGCTAAATGCACAGTTGAAGAATTTGCCTTCTTCATTGTGGTGCCATAGAACAAGTGGTAGATGTATAGAGGTATTTAAAATAATGTTTCTTATAATGCACCTTTCATTTAGAATTTTAATATTACCCTGTGTAATCTGTGAAAATGCACTGGATTTCAAAGCAAAGGGTAGGGAAGCAGGTGTAGCTCAGTGGTTGAGTGTCTGCTTCGCATGTATGAGGTCCCAGGTTCAATCCCCAGTACCTCCTTTAAAAAAAAAAAAAAAAAAAAGCAAAAAAGCAAAGGTGCAGTGAGATGACTAGCATTTATTATACACCTGCCTGGCACTATACAAACACATATATATTCAAATATTGACTATTATTTACTAGCTGTATGACTTATGCAAGTCAATCTTTATGTGCCTCTATTTACACATATATAAAATGGGAGTAATAATATACCTACAACTATTTTTTTCAATTTAATATCCGCCCCCTGAGATTGCTCCCTCATCTGCTCGTTGTCTGCTCATTGTCTCTGCCTGTTGTGTCTGCTCATTATGTCTACTTGTTGTGTGTGCTCATTGTGTCTGCTCATTGTCTGCTCGTCTTCTTTAGGAGACACTGGAAACTGAACCCAGGACTTCCCATGTGGGAGGCGGAAACCCAACTGCTTTAGCCACATCTGCTTCTCTATCTACCACTATTTGCTTATCTATCCACACATATTGCTAATGGACTGGGAAATTCTTAAAGGAGACTCCTTTGTGCTCAGCATGTATAATGAACTCAACAAATGTTTACTTAGTGGATACTTGAATGCAATGTTTTGAGTACCAAATGAATTGAGTAATAACTGGAAAAAGGACTTTGTAAACAGCAGAGTAGTGCATAATGAGGAAAGAATCTCTTCCCTCTGTTCCTTCCCAATTCTCTCCTGAAATTACACTAATTCCTGGTCTGAGTAGAAAAGCATTCCCCCCTCAAATTCAGGCTTCACAACTTGAAATGGGCCTTTGCAGAAAATGTTTTTGGTGGTATTTCTGTGCCCATTTAACCACTGAATATATGTGTTGCAGGCAGAAAACTTGTCATTTTAGTTCACAATTTGTAAGAACTCGAGTAATTCCTTCTGGGCTTGATGGAGGGTCTGGTCATCACTCAAAATCCTGGTCTTTGTGCTGGATGTGGTGATTGAATGGGGATTTGGGTTGTTGCTCATGCGGAGGTGGTGATTTGTTCTATGTCTGGGAGGAGGGGTGAAACAGATATGTGGTGACCATAAGGGCAGATTGTGGTAGTGCTATTTTCACGTGCTCACCAAGTCTGTTTCCTTTTACTCCTAGGCACAGCTAAATTATATTTTCCAGCGTCTCCTGCAATTAGTTAAAGCCTTGAACTGAGTTCTGACTTGTGAAATTTAGGTAGAAGTGATATTTACCTTTTCTGGGCCTGACCACTAAAATGTTTTGTGAAATCCTGTACAATCCCTCTCTCTTTCTATCCTATGAATGGATGATGCCAGGGTGGCCTTCACATTACAGTTGAAGAATGAAGAGACTGGGGTCCCTGAATGACTACATGGAGCAGAGTGAAGCTCTCACCTGCCCCAACCCTTTGTTCCTCCCCCATACTCACCAATCCTGTTGGACTGTGACATAAGTGAGAAATAAACTTTTATCGTGGTACCCCCACGATAAAAGATTTGGGGGCTGCTTGTTACAGCAGGTGGTATATTCTGACTGATACAACCATTGATGCTGTTAGATGATTCTTTTACTCTTCCCCAGTTTATTTCTTCTCATATTCCTCACATGGCCTCCTCACTGGGCTCATAGATTCAGTGGAGGAAAAGAAGAGGCAGCCAGCTTACCCTCAAATTTAAGGTCCCGTTTGATCTTAACACCCTTACTCTCTATATATCCTAATTCCCTGAGAAGAGGTCTCATGTACTATTTTAACTAGCACCTTTGTGTAGGTGACCTTAAACATACTGCTCCAGTTTTGACCTCTCTCCTGCATTCCAGACTGAAATTTCCACCTGGCTACTGAGAAGCTTTCCAAAATCAAGTGGATTTTGATTTTCAGCTAAGAAATACATCACTACAGTCATTATCTTTCAAAAATCTGTGCCTTTTTTTTCTGTTAATAGAATCACAATTTTTCCTGTAATCCAGCTTGAGACTTGAGGATCACTTTCAACTCCTACCTCCATCTGATTCTCCTGTCTCCACTCTAACTCTAATAACTGACAGTTTTCCTTTGCTGTCTCATACATCTATTCCTTATTTCTCCTCCTTCATTAATCAAGACCTCCTCATCTCATCTCTGGTCCATCAAACCTATCCTTCTAATGCATTCGGAATTATATTTCAGAATTATATATTTTAAATTGTGGCTGGATCATGATACTCCTTCTCTAGGAATCTTTGGTAGCATTTCATTATCCACAAAATAAACCTACATTTCTTAACCTAGCCCATAAGGATCCTTATCTTTTAGCTCAATCACTCATTTTCATTCCAATATTTTTGCTTCAGCCACATCAGTCTTCTCTCTAATACCACCTCCACTTATTGTCTCCCATTTCTACTGTGTGTTGCAAATGAAGTTTCTTAATTACTGGCCAGTGGACCGTCTACCTCAGAATTACTAGGGCAACTTTTACAAATTTGTATTCTCAAGCCACATCTTTGTAGATTTTGTGGCGCTCTTAATGTAATTCACATTGATGGTGCAATGCAAAAAATCTTTTTGGGGGTGGGGTGGGGTTCAGAATAAGAAAAAAAATAGGAGCTTTAAAAACAATGCAGGTTCATCTTTCAGAGACCGCTAAATCAGAATCTTCAGGGGAAAGATTTCTCCAAGCAATTCTGATATGCAACAGGTTTGGAAACTCTTGATAGGCAAGCTGAGAATAAGACAAAATAGAATAAGGTATTCAATATGTACTTCTAATAATACTGCCAAAGGACAGAAAAGGGAAAAAAGTTCTTATGAAATTGGAAAATATTTCCTTGAGTCTGCATATTTACAAAAGTCTAGATTATTTAGGACCTAGAGTTTGTAAATAAAAAGTCCCCTTAGTCATGTAGGATCTTCATCATTGGGAAGAATGTGAGTAAAGGGAAAGTGACTTCCTTTAAGCAGGTAAATTGTTAAAATATACATCCAATTTAAACTGCACCATGTTAAGTATCCTATCTCACAATATAGAGAGCATGTACTCTCAGGAAAATTGCACTCTTAAAAGACAAGAGACAAAAACACACTGGCAAGGGATTAAAGCAGGAAGACATGAGGAGATGAGAAGACAAAGGCGTTTGTGTCCAACTGGCTACATAAGCCAACTGGCTATCTCGTCAAGTGGGGAAGAGAGAGAGAAAAGAACCATTAAGGACTCCACTCCCTCTGGCCTAGACCTTATGTTTCTGCCCTGAATGAAGAAGGAAAAGCAGTAGTTGAATAGCTCACAATAACATGAACAAACTGATGGTAGACAAGGACTCTCTGATGAGTCAGCTTCTCAATTCTGACCTCAGTGCATGAATAGGAGAATTATATCCATTTCGCTTTTGTTCTTGACTTCAGCAATTGCAAATCCATTGGATGCCATAAAGTAGTTTAAGGTAGGTACAGCTACTACAGGAATGTCATACTTTGAGATAAAAACAAACATGTGGATCCTAATGATTTTCTATGATAGCTTTTCTTTATAATAATAATTGTTTCAAGGAATTCCACATCTTGAAAGGGTTAACAGCATAGTGTTTTGAAACAAGATCTGATCTGTTTTTCAAGCTGTGCTGTATTTAAAGATATATTTAGTTCTACAGATGTCTTGAGTCTATCATTGGAATTGGACTTTCCCATCAAAACCAGACACTGCTTCTTGAGGAGCCAGAATAGGGCACCCAATGCTATTAAGGAAGACCGTTTTCATTTTGCAGCACTGCAACCAAGACCTGATGCAATTATTCACTTTTTTTCTGGCCATCTCCCATGGTTATGTAATGCTTGTATTAGGGTTTTTGCTTGGGGATTGCCTTGACTAAGTAAAGTCTTTAAGATTTATGTAATTTAGTCTCAAAAAAATTAAAAATTGTAGAAATAGGACTTTAGAAACACAAACAGGATATTAATTTATATTCTTTCCAGAAAAAAGTTGTTGAAAATGAAAAAGGTGATGGAAAAGAGAAAAGTGTGTAAGCTTTTGGTGGTTCAGGGCATTCATTCAGTAATGAGTCTCTGACCAGTCAAAGGATGGGAAACCAAGACCCCAGGAACTCAAGAATATATTTGTGGAGTGGATGTGGCCCAAGATGTTGAGCACCTGCTTCCCACATGGGAGGTCCCAGGTTTGGACCCTGGTGCCTCCTAAAACAAAAACAAACAACAAGCAAACAAAAAAAGACACTATGCCAGGAGAGCTGATGTGGCTCAATGGCTGAGAGCCGGCTTCACAAATATGAGGTCCCGGGTTCAATCCCCTGCCCGGTACCTCAAAAAAAAAAAAAAGATTATATTTGAAGCTGTAATAAACAAAAACAAGGGTCATTCTTTTTTTAAATTGGGGACTGAATTTTTAAGTGCTCTAAGAATCATTAACTATGGCAAAAAGCCTGGCACATAGCTCATCTGACTGAATAGATTAAAAAAAATCATTCAGAGCAAAATGGTTTTCTATTGCTATTGTGTTATTTTGTCCAATTTTTTCTCCCAAAGGTGTGATTTACATAACAAAGTTAGCAAAAAATTTCCAGGCTTAATTATCACTTTCAAAATAGAACCTGGAAATCAGCCATTGGTAACTGAAGATTACAGATTGTTTTTTCTTTAAAAGCAAACCCTGAGTTTGGCTCAAATATTATCTTTAAGTAGACTGTACTATTTTGCCACATCAAATCAAATGCCTTTTTGGCATCAAAGAAAGTATCTCCTAAGCAACTCAAAACTTAAGTGAGGTAAATTTAGGTGACACTAAACCTTTGTCTTTTTGAAAGTTTAAAAAATAGACAAGATTGTGGAAAGATGGTGGAGTAGAAGCTCCAGAAATCAGTCCTTCCACCAGAACAACTATGTGAATCAACTATTTTGAAACTCCAGAGTCTAGTAGAATACTGTGCAGCTTCCAGGGAACAGTGGGAGGAAGAGGCAGACCTAGGAAATTCTTCACAGGCTCACTACCCCCACCCCCAGAATTTGCCCTCCAGGAAAAAAGCAACTTGCAACAGCTAAAGTGGTGTGAGAAACAACTAAGTTGGGTGGCCTGGGGCAAAGGCTTACCAGCTTTAAGTCCTTTTGGGGGAGCACCCTGGAAAGAGGGGTCTGTTGTCTGGGATTAAAGAGGGCATTCAAATTCCTATAAGCACGAGCAAGCACAAGCCCTGGACAAGACACAGGTTCAGCAAAGACAGGACAGATCTTGCATGTTATGTCAGCCTTGGGCTGACTTTCTGGAAAAGAGGGCTGAACTCTGAAGAATAGCACTGGTCAACACAAAGTCAATTTGCAAATACTGTGAAAGGTTTTTTTTTTTTTGCATTGGTTTGTGTTGCATTTGTTAGCTCCTGGCACTCAAGAAAATCTCTGTCAAATCACTAGGTAGGTACAAACTCAAGAAACAGACAGCTCAGGAACTAAATTCCAGAGTTTACTTTTTAAAATATTAAAATATACAGTGTGTAACAAAAGAGTACAAGACAAACAAAGAAAAAAATAGAAATGGTGGCTTATCCAAAGGAGGAGGATAAAAATCCAGAAAACATCAATGAAGAAGACCAGACTGTGGACATACCAAACACTTAAAAAAAGATCTTCAATATGCTCAAGGAAATGAAGGAAAATACATGGAAATAACTAAAGGATATCAAGAAAACAATGAATAAACAATATGAGAATCTCAATAAAGAGATAGAAATGTGAAAAAGGAACCAAACAAAACTACTGGCATTGAAGACCACAGTAAACGAAATACAAAATTCCCAGGAGGGTTTCAACAGCAGACTGGAGCTGGCAGAAGAAAGAATCAGTGAACTCAAAGAAGTACAATTGAAATGAGTCAAACTAAGAAGCAGAAAGAAAAAAGAATTAGAAAAAGCAAAAATGGCTTGAGATCTGTGAGATACCACCAAGCATACTGATATGTGCATATACTTGTTATGGGAGTCCTAGAGGAGAAGGAAAGAAAGGGGCAAAAGGAATATTCAAAGATATAATAAGAGAAAACTTCTCAAACTTAGCAAAGCATGTGAATATGCACATCCAAGCATCCTGATGAACACAAAAAGGATAAACTTGAAGAGAAATAAATGCAAAGAACATGGAGAAATTTCTGAAAGCTTCAAGAGAAAAGCAGTGTGTTATATACAAGGGGGACTCAATTAGTAGTACATAAGTAGAATATAGTAGACCTGAAAGGTGGTTATTATTTCCAAAGTTAACCAATTTGTGCATAGGTTTCCTTATCTTTTTGAGGATAATAACAATACTTATCTCTTAGGGTTCTTATTAGGATTAAATAAGTCAATCCAGCTCTCAATCAATGCCAACTACTACCTGATGAATCAAGGAGTGATTCAAAATAAAAACTCATGGCCTCTGGGAAAGAATGATGCTTAAGTTTGCTATAGGCTGCTGGGAGCAATATACCAGAAATGGATTGGCTTTTACAGTGGAATGCATTAGTTTAAAAGCATACAGTTCTGAGGCTGGGAAAAATGTCCACATCAAGGCATCAGGCAAAGTTCTTTCCTGGAAGCTTGGCTGCTGGCAATCCTGGGCTCTTGTCACATGGCAAGGCAAAATGGCAGCTCTGCTGGTCTCTGCCTTACCCTCCAGGCTCACTTTCTCCCTGAGCTCAGCTGTGAATGATCAGACATGTGGTGGTATCTGCTTTTCTCTCTCCTCTCCTCTGGGCCTCATTACTAGTTCTGCTTCAGGCTGCTCTGTCTGTGGCTTTTCTCTCTCCTGGGTTTGTTAACTTCAACTTCTGGAGACTTCTCTGTCATCGTAGCCTTTTTCTTTGTATGCCTGTGGCTTTTATTCCTCTATTAATAAAGCACTCCAGTAAAAGGATTAAGACCCACTCTGAGCTACACCTTACTGGAACAATCTAATCAAATGGTCTTTAATGGAGCTAATCTAATGAAAGATTCACAGTAGGTTCAGTTTAAGAACATAATTCTCTGAGATCCACATAAAAGACTCAAACCAACACAAATGATAAGGTATAAAAGGTCCATGATCATACAGAACAACAACTACAACAAAGAAATCCAGCAGAACCATTTTTTCTAGCTGGTTTATTAGACTAAAGTAGAGCAAAATGACTAGATGCAAAGATTGTGCTGTGTATCTATGACCACAAGTACAGAAATAGAATTGATTTTCAGATTTAAACATCCTTGATAATTTATCGAAAAATCTTATAAAATGAGTACTTTAAGCAATTACATGTTCACTGATTAAACCATAAAAACTAAACTTTAATCAAAGAAAATCAGCTTAACTCTTAAGTGTACCAATCTAATGGAATCTGAGTCAGAAAATGCTAAATTTAAATTCTAAGAAACTGAGAAATAAGAAGATGAAATTGCCTGTAAATATCAATTGGATGTCATTTTGATTTCTTAACCAGTTTTATATATGTAAATAATATTCATTTGCATAGAGAGAATATTAAATGAAAATATAACCTTATCAAGAAAAACTAACATAGAAATAATCTAGGGACTGAGCTCATCATATCATACTGAGCTCTTAAGTATGATATTCCTCTAATAAAATATGACTATTTAATTATTCCTCTGTTAAACACTTAAATGACCCTTGACAAATGTGGGTGGCCACACCGATCAATTTTCCTGTGCTGTGGCATGGTCCAGTATAGGTCATATATAAACTGGGCTTTTTTTTGCTGCAATAGCTTTTTGAGTAGAAAGTACCAAACCATTCAACTTTCACTCTTTGGGAATATTTAATAGTTATTCAATTCCTGATATACTGGAAACTTTAATTTCTTTATTCAATTGGATATCCATTCAAAGAGGAAATTTCAGAGACAAATTTCAAACTATATTTTCTAACTTCTGAGTACACTTTGGGATAATTCTCTTCTTTCAAATCATTTTCTTCATGTGGTTGGATTTCTATGCTGCTTATGTGTTTGCAGCTGTTACTCAAATATAGTCTATTTGGAAACTAAATGGCTCTTTATAGGTTGGAGACAGAGTAGGGGTAAATAAGGAGATAATTCTATCAACTATTACTAAAAATTTTAAATTAAAAAGAGTCCAGGAGATCCATTAATGAGGAATTACCTACCACCACACCTCCCCCACACCAGGTAACTAAAAATCTACATAGAGTTGGTTTATTTTGTTTTTAGCTTTTTTATAGCATCAGTAGGTATCTGTGAGGAGGAAGTGATGGAGGGAAGGTTATATGAGTGTGTGTAATATGTGTGTGCACGTGCATGTGTGTAAGAGACAGGATAGGAGTTGGGGAAAGGGGTCCATAGGGGTCTACTTTTGTGAAGGTTTAAGTCTTGAAACATGTCTGTGAGGTGTATTTGATACTCAAGGGGAAAGTCCAAGTTGTTGAAATTTTACTATTTGTTCTACATCTGTTTTTATTCCCTTCTGAAATTTCACTAGTCCTTCAGAAAAGAATTCTGCCTATCTGAACAGTCTGCTTCTTGTGGAAACTAAAAGGCTATTGTGTAAGAAGGAAAAGAAACACATTCCATGGTATCCTCTCCCAGGTTCCAGTAATGTTCTGAGTTCCAGGTGAAGGTCTGGTCATGAAGGGCATCCCACAGCAAAGCCATCAGGGATGGAGCAATGTCTGGAGAGGACATGGCAGCAAGAACAGACTCTGGTTGCACCCAGAGGACAGATATCACTATTTTCCTGAAGGAGGAGGTAGGGGTCCCAGAGAACTGCTGCTGGGCACCACATCTCCTCTCCCATTACCACGTATGCATCTCAGGAAACATCTTAGCCCTATGTTGCATCTCTTCTTCTTCTTTTATCTTTCTCG
Organism: Cabassous unicinctus; assembly: GCA_029593785.1. Taxonomy (NCBI): domain Eukaryota; kingdom Metazoa; phylum Chordata; class Mammalia; order Cingulata; family Chlamyphoridae; genus Cabassous; species Cabassous unicinctus. The sequence goes on along the minus strand of JAQZBX010051227.1, from coordinate 1,236 downwards.
GTTGCCCTCAACATTCATTTAAAGATAACATAAATTTTAATGGTTAAAAAAAGTTTTTTGAAGACATCACTTGTTAAACATCACTTCTCAGTGGGATCTTCCCTGACATCTTATTTTTACTTGTACCCTCTCCCTTCATCCCCCAACATCCCTTTTCCAGATTTATTTTTCTCCATAGCCCTTATCACTATTCTCACATATTATATATTTTAATAATTGATCCATGAAGGCAGGGATTTTATCTTTTTTGTTCACTACTGTGTATCCCCAGTGCCTAGGACAATGTTGTGATGGTTTGAAGCTGCAGGGACCCCCAAAAATCACATTCTTAAAGCTAATCCATTCCTGTGGGTGTGACCCTATTGTAAGTAGGAGCTTTTGATGAGGTTACTTCAGTTAAGGCCTGGCTCAGGTGGGTCTTAATCCTCCTACTGGACTCCTTTATAAATGGATGACTACAGAGAGAGAGAGTGCCATGGAAGCAGGAAGCTGAAAGCAATGAAACCTGAAAGAGAAGAGAAAGACCAGCAGGCACTGCCATGTGATTTGCCACATGATGGAGGAGTCCAGGATCGCTGGCAGCTGGTCTTCAGAGAGAAAGCATCGCCTGATGATGCCTTGATTTGGACATTTTTCTTAGCCCCAAAACTGTAAGCTTGTAAGCTAATGAATTCCCACTGTTTAAAAGGCAATCCATTTTATGGTATTTGCTTGTGGCAGCCAAGCAAACTAAAACAAATGTCTTGTGCCTAATAGTCATTCAAGAAATATTTGAAGAATGTTGATGCAGATGACAAAGGCAGGTCCTGTTCCCTCCTGTCTTTGTACAAAGCAAGCATGCGAGTGAGTCTCCAGTGAATAGCTCTTTCTTGGAGGCTAATTTCAGCCATCCAATCCAATTGTGTTCTTCACACCACAAGGAGAGTATAGTTTTGCATACCACAAGGGAAGTGTAGATCTCAAAATTGTTTAACAAACTCTGCCTTGTGTGTTATCTTGGCTCCCTTGGTCTCTCAGTATCCTCCCAGCTGCTCAAATACATGGCATTACTTGCTAAGGGCCGTGCACGTTGCTGCAACCAGTTTAGTTATTCTAGCTTCCCCTTCATTGGTCTTAGTCAAAGGTGCCATTCCTGGAACCATAAATGGGTCTTCTCTCACTGAGACTTCCTTGGGGCTTTTTCTGCTGCCTTCACTTATTGCCTCTGCCATCATTTCTGTCACCTCCCACATCAAT